>MPNW01000436.1:0-34321 GCA_011800805.1 Hirudo medicinalis
AGTTTAGCTGAATCCGACTGTCCGAACAAAGCCTTAGTCGGCGATTGTACAATGGGAATGATTCACAGAAGAAACACATGAGCCACACTTACACAACAGATGGTGTCCGAGACTGAATAGTCTTCTTCCTTACTGTTGGCCATTTCCTTGTTTCAAATGAATCCGGTGCTGATAAATTTACTCTTTCGACGGCTAATTTTAGTCACAAAACTGAGATTACTTTCGAGAATTTTTGTTTTAAATCAGATTATTATCGCTAAAAGTCTATCGGTATTTTTAATCCCACTCGGAACGACCTATCCAAACTCGGCCATTGAAAATTGCAGGACGAAATAACTTCTTGAAACCACCAGTCTGTTTTGGAAATTCAGAGAGCTTATTGTTCTTCTTTCAGACTCGCTCGAAAAGAGGGCTTCCGAATTAATCTGTCTGCTCCAGAAAGGCGTGGGGAGTCAAAGTTTGCA
The DNA here is from genome assembly GCA_011800805.1 of Hirudo medicinalis. Lineage (NCBI taxonomy): Eukaryota > Metazoa > Annelida > Clitellata > Hirudinida > Hirudinidae > Hirudo > Hirudo medicinalis. The sequence continues at coordinate 465 of MPNW01000436.1, forward strand.
CGCACGGAAGAGATAAGTGGATAAGTTCAGCAAGGCCGTGCTGCAAAGCTTTTCTATGGCTACCATTATTCAGCGCTCAGCCGCCGAGCAGCGCGACTGCACCGTTGCTGCAGCTGCGATGATGTGCAGCCAGAACAATAACAATTGGAACTTTAGCGGGTGACTGGAGTGAGAGGTTGTCGTACATACGATGACGATGAAGTTGATGATGATGGCGACGATGGATGACGGGACAATGATAGTGGTTGTGTTGGTGATGATGGTGATGAACACTGTGGTACTACATTTCCATGCGTCGGAGTTGCGATGAACGTACTGGAAGCTGGTGTCGTTGAAGACGATGTGCAAGAGAAAATCGCAGCTGAGTCATGCAGAAACTGTCAAATAATGATAATTTGAAGTTAATGTCAATGGAATTCGTGATAAAGAATTTCAAACAAAGCACTCTTTGTGCTACGGGTTTGCGCCTTATTTATTAGCGAGATGAATTGTTGATATGTTGTTGTATTTTTGTTGAGCAACAAATGCATCGGTTGTAGTCACAATTGTTTGAAATCACTCCACTTAATCAGGCCTTGTATAAATAGCTCGTTCCGAATTTTCGAATTTAGTTGAAAATTCACGAAAAGTTTACTTTTACGCTGAGGTTAATTTCACAACTAAAATTGCCTTACGACCAATGGATCATGTAAATGTGTAAATGAACTTCATTTATATAGCGCTCCTTCCCAATGGCGCTTGGGGCAGTGCAGGCTGGGTTTCGAACACGACACATCACGACTGGTTCCATTTTAAGATTTAAGTTCTCAAATAAGTAATTCATTATTATTATTATTATTTATTATTTATTATTCCATTTTAATGTTTACAATATTATCGCAGAGTTTTAATTTTGAAATAATCAATAATTTTATTGGATTTTTATTTTAACTTTTTATTACCTCACATTCAGGATCTTCTTGGGCGGCCGCAATAAAGGAATGGAGTTTTAGCTATCTCCATCCGACTTGGACTTTCAATTAATTAATTAACAATTACATTCGATACTTATGCGAATCCGAGCCCAATTAACTCAATTTTAACAATGGTAGAATCAAGAACAGCAGAAAGTACTTCAAAACTTTTCAATAAAACTCCGGTAGACATAAAAGATGAACTTGATGAAAGATTGGAAAAGTGCCACAGCGTTGTGCTGGGTCTCACGAGAAACTTATCCGAGAAGGAGAGCATGGATTGTCTTCAGTCTAACCGAGGCCAAGCGAGACACGACGAAATCCAACTCGGACTCCTGTATGGGGTCTTAACCGATTCTTCGTCAGCGTCAAAGTATTTCAAAACGATGAGTCTCGTTTCCCAAGACGGACTGGGCAAAGCCGTCAACATGGCGAACCAGTTGATTTGCGAAAAGTGGTTAAAGCTGACTGACATCACTCGTCTACAGCTAACGTGGTTGTCGAAGGAACTGATCACCAACCGTGTCTTGAAAGCCGATCATGTCTGTCACTTCCTGCTCCGGCAGATTGCCGGAGGAGATGTCAGCGTCAGAAATATTTCTCTGACGGAAATCATGCTGAAAATTTTATCCGACAACATGACCTGGTTGGACATGAATCCAAAATTCATACCAATGGTCGTGTATACCTTCCTGAGGGTCATAATGGATCATCATCCACCGCCATTACTCAATCTCAGACAGAGAGAAGTCACATTTTGCATAAAACTGCTCAGGGAGAAATGGGCCGAATGTCAGGTTATCGGAAGAGACTTGGTGAGGTTTTTACAGGGACTGGTTAGGATCAACGAATTCAATGAGCTGTGGAAGGACATTCAAGACAATCCAACGGCTCTCAGCCCCCAATTTGGAGGCTTAAAGCAATTAATGGAAACTAAAACAAGCAAGAGCTTTATTGTCAGCAGATTGACGCCCGACATGGAATACAAATTGAACTTTTTCACAATGAACGTAAATTTGCCCAATCACAAAAGATATCAAGAATGGTTCCAAAGGCAGTACCTGTCCACGCCTGAAAGTCAGACTCTGCTTTTCGATTTGATTCGCTTTGTCTGCGCCGCCATTCATCCGCCAAAAGAAATAATCCGCTCCAACGTCATCCCTAGATGGGCCGTCATCGGGTGGCTCATTACCACGTGCGCTTCGAACGTGGTTGCTTCGAACGCCACGTTCGCCCTCTTTTATGATTGGTTGTTCTACGACCCTGCCGTGGATAGCATCATGGACATTGAACCCTGCATCCTTCTGATGGTAAACTCTTTAAAGTCCCATCCGGCCATCACGGAGGCGCTCCTTGACTTCATGTGCAAGATCCCACGAATATTCTGTCCGTCTCTTACTTCTTCAATCCGCCAGGGAATTTGCGCCTCTCTCAATTCCATTCTAGAGAGAAAAGTTCTTCTAACGCTGGAGCCGCTTTTCGAATGTTCAAAAATAAATAAGGAAATTCAAGCCATGATGAAGGAGAGCTATCCTGAGTTTTGCTCCAATAAATATTGTGCATCCAAAGAAGAATCGATGAGAGACCAGACGCTGGACGTGGTAAGCCAAAGGACAAATTCAGAAAGCAATTTTCTGACCACTTCTGTAGAAGAGAATGTCGACGAGGATTTGGAAATCGACGTCGATAGACACATTACACCTACGCCCACCAAGATGGAATGTGAGCTTGAATCATGCAAGACCCAGAGTTGCACTTTGCAGGAGAGTTGTCTTCTTAACCTTGAAGAGGAGATTAGAGAATTGCTTGTTCAAATGAATGCGGAATGCGATAAAGAAGCACAATGCGAATGGATGCATAAACTCATTCAACAACTCATCGACTTAGATTTTGAGAAGGATGATATGACGAATCTGGCAACTTGTGTTTGCCAAATACTCTCTGAACATTTTCAACAAAAGCTTATGCCCCGGGAAATGGATCACGACTCAATTGAAGAGCCCACAGGGATGCCCCTGTTTGTCTTATTCAGAAATATTCACCAATTGACAGAACATGATCCTAGTAGGCAGAAGATATCAGTGCTTCTTGAGGAGATGTACAAGATCCAACCAAAAATAGGGTACTATTTCCTCTATTTTCTTGATGTCACTTCCAGATTTCAGCCTGACGTTAATGTATCTGTCTACAAAGACTTGCACAAAACTCTAGGACTTGAATCTCAATTGATTTCTGATCTTAGACTCTGCTATGAAGATGATGAACTAATATTATTTGCTTATCTTATAACATACGTATATTCTCAATTCTCCTCTGCAGCCATAGGCAACATTGAACTGCTGCAACTTGTAGTGTCATCCATAGATGGAGCTCAGCTTCTAGAATTAGTGTGTAAAATACACCAAGGTCAATTAGTTATGTTTTCTAAGGATTCCTTCCTATCTGTGCTTGACGCCAGTCTGCATTGGGAGACTTGCGAGCAATATTTTCTGTGGAAATTGGTTTCAGGTCACAAAATGCCTGTAAGTATCGTATTGCCGATTTTGCCAAAGCTCGTTTTCAAGATCCATTCAGAAGCCATGACAAACATCATAGATCTCTTGAAGCAGGACGCCCCTAGAGTTGAGATTCTCCGACCCCTACTAAGTCGAGAGTACAAAAAGAACGATCTCTTCACAGTGTCCATTCTCAATTTTTGGATTCAGAAGCATGGAGACGAGGTTGCAGACCAGATGAGCAGCTTTTTTGATAATACGTTCGACAAACTGAAATTGAATCATTCGAACAAATCGGCTTGTGATCAGCCGTCAGTAGAACAGGTCCTCTGCCATCTGGATCACCTGAGATCGTCGTGTAAAAGTGATTCATTTTTTACAGAAACCTCCATCCACCAAACTCTTCAAAACGTGCAAATGTTTTGCTCTGATGCCTTGAAAGTCAAGTTCTTTGACTTATTTAATCTCGTCGGAGACGTCGATTCTTCTTCTAGCGTCCTTCATTCTCCCAGTCAAGAAGAGTTTCAAGTTATGGGAGCAAGTTATGTACGGCCAGGGAAAAGAGCTGCGCCTGATGATCTGCATGAGATGTCAGATGATGATGATGATGATGATGATGATGTTGTCCACTTTTCAAATATGAACAAGACGAAAAGGGCCAGACTAATTGACGACGATAGTGACACCGATGTATTTTGAAAAAGGGATTATCGGTTCAGCTTGTAATTCGAGATTGTTTGCAATTATTTATTCATAATAAATATAATTTCTCCAATTTTGATTATTGGTCCTATTTGTGGGAGTTTTAGACCGTCGAAGTACATTTGGTTTAAAAAATCTGAGGTCAGATATTCGGTGTTTGTCCTTCAAAAGCATTAAAATAGCATCAAAGCGCTAGCTATTTATTTTGTGTTTCATTATTTATCACAAATAATAATAATAATAATAATAATAATAATAATAACAATAATAATAACAATAATTTTGTTATTGCTTTGGTACTCATAGGTTTATTCAAAATACGGTGATACTGGAGTTTGTTGAGATAAAATTCTTATATAATTCTTAAATAGTTACATAATTTCATAATTTGTTACTACATATTAATTGGAATTATCATTTTGCAGTCATTTTAATTGCGATCGAATTAATCCTAAAGCATAATTTTAAATAAAAAAAAAAGATATTTGTTAAATGCTTTAATAGAAATTTGCGTAAAAAACAAAACTTTGAATTAACAATACGACTTGGTTTTGTTTTGCGTTGAAACCGTGCTGAATGAAACAATTTCAGACGAGAGCACTGAACGAAATGAAGAATTTATGGATCCAAACTGATAATTCTGGTTATCCTTACCCTCTTGTGTCTTTGTGAGGTGAATGGAGTTGAAATCTCAGTTTGAGGATATTAAAGAAGCCGCCCAGATTTGATGTTATTAGGAAGAATTATTTGAATGTCATGAATTTAACATCATTAGGTGTCAATATTATCCAAATTAATTTGGGGTCCAGGTGACCTAGAGGACTAGCAATAGAGCGATAAGTTTTTATTTGTTGCCGATGTTCTGAGATTTCGTCAACGAATTTCTTACCAATAATTGTTGTTATATATTAAAGTTGTCTAAAAAATAAACATCTTATCACTTATTTTGTCCATAATCTACTTTTTATCGGTAGTAAGTTCACGCACGCATGCTTCTGACGTTCATGCCTGCCAAAGATCTAATTGTAAAATTGATTAAGTCATTTTTCAATTGCTTGCATTATGATTGTTTATTCCAAAAAAAATTTTGACAATAAGATGATCAAAATAAAATTAATTTTACAAATTTAAAATGACGGCATTGTCCGTCCACTGGGACGATTCCCTTGTTTCGGCGTGATTGGACATTTATTGCTTGTCAATGAATTGAAAATAGCACATGAGTTTTTAAATTCAGTTTTAAATTGTAAAATCAATATAAATAACAACTTTCGTTTTAAAAATGGTTATTTAAAAATTTAATTTTCATCATTTCAAACCTTCAGGGAACCGGCCAAAACAAAATAATGATGCACCTATTATCGGGAGACAGGGAGTACTTCGCTCGGTCAATTGTATTGATTCAGTTGGGAAATGGCGTTTCCAGTAACTAGGCTGGCCACTTTGTTCATCAAGCAACTCAGTAAACCGATAGTAAAAACGCTTAAGAACAAAGCTAAAACGAATTCATTTTTAAGAAACAAATTTCTCATTACTCCAGCGAAGCGTAAGATTGGTCCACTTTTGTTCTGTTTGATGCTATTGTAGGTTATTTAGATTAATTAATGAATAACGTAAAGGAATGTTTTACAATTCTGTACCTATTAACTAAAAATTTCGTGTTTGCGAAACCTTAGTCTACCACAAGAAAGACTCTGCTTTCAAAATGAAGCTACAGGGTGTGGGCAGGGACGTAGAGATTAAACCACTCACCGAAGAAACCGTTGTTGATATCGTAGCCGATTTGTTGGGAGAAATTATTCTATTCTCGATACTTGCATTGCTAGTTTTTGCAGAATACGAACGCCATCATTATGTGGAGCGTAAAAAGGTACAGTTACTAATAAGTCCCAATCATGTCTGTTGATATTTCATCACCTTCAGAAGATGTTGTACATCTTATTCCAGTGTTTTGCAAACAACTTACTGTTTTATTACTATATAATTACTATACTACACAAATTACTTGTTATTCCTTATATCATATAACCGTTTCCTTACAGGAACATAAGTATGAACAGAGAGTTCAGTCTCTAGAGATGGATTTGAAGAAAGCGGCTTTGAAGCTAGACGAGCAGGCTAAACTGAAGGATCTAATAGAGATTTATCTCGAAGCAGCTGCGGCTGAGGAAGCTGAGAAAAGGAAGGCAGAGGCCGACTTGAAAAGCGCCCAAACCAAACCCGTTAAAGCCGCCGAAGAAAGTAGCAATGTGGTGATCTTTCAGGCTAATTATGACAAAACCGTCACAGTTTTTCAGAAGGACAAAAAGGAAGCTTGAAGCAGTAATAGATCATGAACAAGCATTTTATTTAGGAATAATTTGGAATCAGTCTGGTTTTGATTTGTTTTAAAAATTTGCCATTACCTCAAGCTATCCGAACAGGTAAACTAAATCACCTTTACAAGTCATTTCGATCACCCGACCAGGTATGGGTAACTTGCCACTCGTAGATAGACTGGACTAGCCAACTAAGGATTTCTCAGATTTCCATGGTTCTTGTAAAATTAACAACATTTTATTCGTTAAAGTCATTTTATGAAACATTCTTCGATGTGAAAATATACGTTGGAAGGCGGCTCAAATTCATTCGTAATATCAGCGTTTATCAACTGCGTTATCTGTTGTGGTTGCAAAAAGGTTTGACTAAAAATTGGGTTATCAAGTTATTATTGCTATCGAACATTTGTGAATGATAAAATCAACTTAATCATTGGAACCTGGTTGCCACAACCTAACAACAAAAGCTATTACGAATGAGCAGAAAAGTAATAAATTCAGAAATGAGATAAAATAATGAAAATGGATGATGAAGTCTCTAAAGGCGTATTTTGATGGCTTATCGGAATAACACCCACGAACGACTCAAGCCTCTTCTTGAGACCGTGGTCGCCGCCATGGAAATTCAGAAGAGTAGTTATTGACGTAGATGCTGGCTCGTTGGAAAGCTGCGATTTTTAACTGAAATAAAAAATTTGGCTTACGTAATGTTGCTTATTGTAATGTTATTAATAATACTTTATTTAATTGTGACTTCATGCTTATGAGGATATAAATTAAAAAATAATAATTTGTGAACTTTACACAGAGATTAATATAATCTAGGGGTTTTTTTTAGCTTATTTTAAAAATGCGGCACTGTTTAAAGTCTCTTTACTTTCTCTGTGTCATTGTTGTCGGTAAAATTGATAAAAAAAAACGGGGTAATTCGGCGGGTACTTATTATCCCACTGAAATATAAAGTGATTTATCAAGTAAAACTCTGACTTCTTAAATTTCTAATTTTATTAATATCTTTCATAAACTGCATTTTAGAAAATGACCGAATCGATCAAGAATGGAAGAGTCAGTAAAGAACCTATTCGAACGCAAACAATCTGCAAAATTTGCAACGGAAAATTGAAAGACGCGTCATTTATCGAGAGATGCCAGCACGTGTTCTGTTTACTTTGCATTCAAAAACACACGGCTGACTCCAACAAGTGTCCTGTTTGTGACAAGGAATTCACATTTTATTTATCCAACATCTCGAGTAATTTGAAATGTCAAATATTTTATGTCAAGAAACGTCCTATTACAACTGAAAATGAGGAAAATGAAAAGAAAGAAAGCTGCTCTTGCAACTGTCAAAATAGTCAACAAAATGGTGACTGTAACCATAAATTTTGTCGTTTATGCTTCAAGACGTCATTCTTTAAGCTCAAGGAATGTTTGGTATGTCGTAAAAGACTTGAGGAACTGATTGCCAAGAGAAATAGCAGAAAGAATAGGACCACATTAACATCCCAGTCAAATGAGAATGTTGTGCAGAATCAGCAACTGTCATCACAATCTGCTGTTTTGAAAGATATTTCCAGCCTTCACAAATCAAAAGAGAAACAACCGAATGGACAAATTGAGTCGACAGAAAAAAGTGATAGCAGAATCGAACAGACTGCTAACAGAACCAATGAACTGGGTTTTTCCATCTCCAATACAACTGCTGTTCTGAACCAGAAAACAATTGTTTGCAGTGAGTCGACTAACTTCGATTTAAAAACGATATCCAAGGATAAACAATCAAATATACCAGTTCAGCAAATGTTGAATGCAAATGTCAAATTAGATGAACAAATCAGGAACATTGAAACATGCAACAAGCCAAGCTCTTCAACTGACAATGAAACACCAGGTCAAAGTCATGTCATCTTCAGCAATGCATCAGAAAAAATTAAAATAGAGAAACAATCAAATGTGCCAGATCAACAAATGGTGAACAAAGACATTAATATGGATGAACAAGCTATAAGTAGTAGTACTATTGTACAAACTTCTTCTAACGGAGTTCAAAAAGATTTAGACATTGGCTTCATCATTGAGCCACAAAAAATAGAGTCAGAAAAGAAGAAATTGGATGCAAGAATCTGGCAGCTGCTGCTAAAAACTACTGAACTAGACAATCAAGCTAGCAGCAAAAATGATGATCCAACTTTTACAATTGTCCATGAAATTCCACAGGAAAGTGAAAACTTCAAGTTTTGTGAGTCACTGAAAATAAAATATGAGGAGAAACCAAAATGGCAAACGTTAAGCAAGAGTATTGAAACAAATGAACAAAATGGAAATGACAAAGAAATTGAACCACGTCTTTCAACTTTGAGTGTAATTCCAAATCGAGTTAAAAATGTCAATTTACCGACTAATGTGCCAAAAATAAAATCCGAGTCAAAACATTTTAACGTGTCTGTCGATCGGATGGCGAACGAAAGCACCCAAACGGACAAAAAAGAAGCAAATGGCAGCAGTTACGAACCTATTTCTTCAGCCTCCAGTAGGATTTATTTTTCAAATGTTTGCTCAAACTTTATTCGCATATCAAAATTTAACTTTTCTTTCAGATGAAAAAAGAAACTACTCCAAAAATGATGAATCTCATCACACATTTTGGGAAGGGAGGGAATTTAAGGGAAAGTCAAAACTTCGACAAAATAGAATATTTTTCAGAGGAAATCATGGACTCGGACGTCACAACTCACGATCAGAAGGCTGTTCTTGTGGAGGATATGGCTGCAAATTCTGTCGGCCTTTCAGGCCCCGTGAAACGAGATATCATGGCAATCGTCCGCATTACGACTTTGCAGAGCGTCAAGGAAGATCACGACATCAAAACAATAATATTGAACGAGGTAACTTCTGCATTCAGGGCAGTTACAGCGTACGACGCCGCTCCCCATATTCGACATCCTCGAAAATCCACGTAGATGCAACTTACAGTGGCAACTGTCCCATATCTGAAGTGTTGCAACTCATGGAAGGACATGACAAAATCCAAAATTCCTTCAAAAGAATGTCAAACTCTGATTTTCAGGATTACAACTTGCCCTTTGATAACTATAGAAACCAGGAATACCACCCACATCGTGGAGAACGCAAACCCAGAAATAATTGCCGTCCGGCGTGGCATCCAGAAAGGGATTATCATCATCTTAGAGAGCCATATTTTGATCGTTTTTGAATTGATATTTGTAAAATAAACAACTTGAATTTAGAAAGATTCAATATTAATATTATACTAATATTAATTGGCAGGCAATAAATTTGCACTTGAAAATTTATCATCTCAAGCATGCCCTCGAGCTGATTTTTCTCAATTCGTATTTCATATTATTTAGATTTGGGTTTGGCTTATTATCAAAAATAGCCTAACATGGAGACCTCTTTGCATTAGCAACACACATAATAAATAATCTGCTCAATCATCAGCAACATACAGTGCACTAAGTTTTGTCGGGTACTTTAACAGCAAACTCAATCTAGAGGTCCTTTGAGCTATGAGTGTGACCAATCGACCGATAAGATCTGAATTCTAGCAGACAAAAACATTTCAAGTATTTGATGGATATTGTCATCATTTTAACTTAAGCTGAAGGAATATATATATATATTGATTCGACGTTCCTCTATGGTGTAATATATGAATATAACTGAATGTTTAACAGGGGTCTCTCGTGCTTTGATATCAGTGGTATTTCACAGAGGCACTTGGGTTTCGAGTTCGTTGGTTGACTTAAGCGGGTTATTGTTATGTTTAGTTGGTTGTTTTAACCCATATTATAGGTTATCCGCTGGCTGAAATACATCCCTTCGTATGGCCCTTTTGGACGATTGACTATTCTGTATTTATTTATTTGTGACATTTACGTCCAATAAAAAAAAGATGATTGATTGATTGATAATGTAATGTGGAAAATGATATGATCGCCATTCTGGCAATGAAATGCTGTGAACTACTCACGATTTCATGCAATTTCCATTTAGAATTTGATTGGGACGTTGACGCGAGTCATTTGAAATGGATCCTACACAGACGACAATCCTTAAGGCCCGCATAATTGTTAAGTTATTATTTATAAATTTATAATTTATTTATAATATTATTATATTTATAAGTTTTATAAGATCGCGATAAAGAAACGCCGATTATTCTATAAATATGTATGTTGAAAATAAAACTATTCAAAAGATGTATAAGATTGTATTACATATTAATTGTTTCATTATTGAAAATTTTTATTATTAAACAAATTGGCGATGAAAATGTGGGACAGTCAAAGAATTAACATATTTAAAAATTGATAACGTAGCAAAGTTCATAAGTAAAATGATTCAAAATATGAAAAATAATGATACGTATTAGAAAGTTTAATTATTCTATGTCCTTAGATTTGCTTTCTGATTGACTGATACTCTTGTTCTATCACGAACTGCATGTCTTTTGAGTATTTGTTCTTTAGTATTTCCTATCGAAATTTAAATTTAATTAATCTCTCCCCATATACTGATTCTGCTTGCCCAACTCTAAAATTGTTCCCAGTGAAATGCTCAGGATCATGTTTGTACTCAACTATTCATATGAATGTTAAATTATCCATTTGTTTGTTTGTTTATTTTATTAAAGTCCCTTGCATAACTGAGCAGATTTGGACTTAGTTAAATCATCTACATCACATCACTGCATTTAAGCAAACGTATCGATTACATTTATTGAATTTATGATATTCATGTAGAACCGTCATGGCTATCGATTTTACTGCCTTTATTTTTATATTGATAAACAAAATTATTTTGTTTCTTTTTTATTATCCATAAAAGATTATCGATTTGTTCGCCGGACTAGCTAGTCCATGCCATATTACATTATTTGAGGATATCCCCGCGAAGAGAAGCAATTTCTGTTTTACTTTTAGCATACGATGTTCTTTTGCTGTTCTCTATGTAAAGTTCAAACTCTATTTTTTTTACATTTCTAGTTTAATTAATAACTTTCACGAACTGCATTTTAGAAAATGGCTGAATCGATCAAGAATGGAAGAGTCAGTAAAGAACATGTTCGAAGACAAACAATCTGCAAAATTTGCAACGGAAAATTGAAAGACGCGTCATTTATTGAGAAATGCCAGCACGTGTTCTGTTTACTTTGCATTCAAAAACACACGGCTGACTCCAACAAGTGTCCTGTTTGTGACAAGGAATTCACATGTTATTTATCCAATATTTCAAATAATTTGAAATGTCAAATGTTTTATGTCGAGAAACGTCCTTTTTCAATTGAAGAAAAAGTTTCAAAAGAAAAAGTGGAAAGCTGCTCTTGCAACTGTCAAAATAGTCAGCAGAATGGTGACTGCAACCATAAATTTTGTCGTTTATGCTTTCAACGGTCATTCCTCAAACTCAATGAATGTTTGGTATGTTGCAAAAGACTTGAGGAATTGATTACCAACAGAAATAGCAGTAAGAATAAGACCATGTTAACATCTCAATCAAATGAGAATGTTGTGCAGAATCAGCAGCTGTCATCTCAATCTGCTGTTTTAAAAGATGTTTCCAGCCTTCACAAATCAAAAGAGAAGCAACTGAATGGACAAATTGAGTTGACAGAAAAAAATAACAGAATCAAACAGACTGCTAACAGAAACAATGAACTGGGTTTTACCATCTCCAATAGAACTGAGACCACATCCCAGTCAAATGAGAATGTTGTGCAGAATCGGCAACTGCCATCTCAATCTGCTGTTTTGAGTGACGTCTCTAGCTTTCACAAATCAAAAAAGAAAAAACTGAATGGACAAATTGAGTCGACAGAAGAAAATGAAAACAGAATCAAACAGACTGCTAACAGAACCAATGAACTGGGTTTTACCATCTCCAATAGAACTGAGACCACATCCCAGTCAAATGAGAATGTTGTGCAGAATCAGCAACTGCCATCTCAATCTGCTGTTTTGAAAGATATTTCCAGCCTTCACAAATCAAAAGAGAAACAACTGAATGGACAAATTGAGTCGACAGTAGAAAATGAAAATGGAATTGAACAGACTGCTAACAGAACCAATGAACTGGGTTCATCCATCTCCAATACAACTGCTGTTCCGAACCAGAACACAATCGTTTGCAATGAGTCGACTAACTTCGATCTAAGAATGAAATCTTTGGAGAAACGGCTGAGGGTAACATTTCAACAGATGTTGAATGCAAATGTCGGACTAGATGAACAAATCAGGAACATTAGAACATGCAATGAGCCAAGCTCTTCAACTGACAATGAAACTCCAGGACAAAGTAAGGACATCGACCTCGGCAATGCGTCCGATAAAATAGAATCGTCGACGAAGCAATTGGACTTACCGGATCAAGAAATGATGGACGATGAAGCTAATAGAGACGAACAAACTATAAGCAGTAGCACTATTGTACAAACTTCTTCTATCAGAGTTCAAGAAGATTTAGACGTTGGCTTCGTCGTCGAGCCACCGAAAATAGGATCGGAAAACGAGCGGTCAGATGCTGCGATCCAGCAGCTGTCGAACGGAAACACCGGACTGGACGATCAAGTTAGCGAAATCGACGTTCCAGCTTTTTCAATTGCCTACGAAACTCCACAGCAAAGTGGAAATATCTATGTTTGTGAGAAAATAGAATATGAAGAGGGACCAATTGAGCAAATGATTGACAGTAGTGTTGGAACGAGTGAACCAACTGAAAATGACAACGAAATTCAACCGAGTTTTTCAACTTTGATTATAACTCCAGATCAGGTAACAGATTCTGATTTTTGCACTGATCTCGTAAAAATGAAATCCATGGTGGAACAATTTAATATGCCGGACCATCGAATGGAGACTAAAAGCAACAAACTAGATGAAAGACTTCTATTTGGCAGCAGTCACAATCCTATTTCTTCAACCTTCAGTAGGATTTATTTCTTCATTTTTTTTTCAAATTTTCAAAACCCCCACGTCAAAATAAAAGTAAAAATGCGATAAGTGAACAAGATTGTTAACATTGATTTCGACCTTGTCTTTCAGACGAAATGAAAGAGAATGACTTTCGAATTGAAGCACCCAACCAAGCCTTTTGGGAAGGAAGGGAGCTCAAAGGAAAGTCAAAGAGTCGACAAAAACTTTCCGGAACACATGGCGGCCTCGGACGTAGTCACTGCAAAAGATCGGAAGAGCGCCCGTGCGGAGAACTTGCCTGCCAGTCTCTCGTGCAACCTTCATTGGTAAGTCGTCCACATCCCGTGTCCACAGTCTCACGACGAAAACGTCAAAAGAAGTCCAGGGGAGACGACAATGTCATAAAAGGTAACTTCTGCATAAGAGGAAGCTACAACATACGACGCCAGTCTTCGCCTTCAAAACCCCCAGAAATCAGAGTAAAGACGACTTATCAGGGTGACTGCCCTGCTACTGAACTGTTGCAACTCATGGGAGGATGCAATGAATCCCAAAATTCCCTTCAACAAATGCTAAACTCTGGTTTTCAGGATTGCAACATGCCCTTTAGTAACTATGGAAACCAGGGACCGTACCTGTACTTGTACCAAGGACCACGTTTGCATCCATTGCTTTATACGAACCAAGGGCCGTGCGCAAACCCGGGGCAATATACGAACCAAGGGCCGTACGCAAACCCGGGGCAATATATGAACCAAGGGCCGTACGCAAACCCGGGCCCTTACGTGAACATAGTGCCATATATACAACCATGTACGAACCCAGGACCATGTGTACGACTGGCCCCAAATAAACCCCACGCACCACATTTCAGTTATTTTTGAAAACATTTTTTACATTTGTAAAATAAACCTGTCTTCCGGCGATGTCTGCCAGTAGTTGTCCTTTTACAAGTTTATTACTTCACAGTGTACGAAATACAAACCAGCCCACGAATGACTACAAAACTAAATCGGTATTTCTCTGTCGAACCTAACGTCAGCCCGACATCAGGAAAAACTTCCAGCCCATCGAGCAGAAATGCTCGTAAATGTCTTCCGCAGGTCGCATTTCTTTCTTCCCGTGCAATGTCGTGCCCGATCCCATCAACACCTGCGTCTCGCTAACACAGTACACAAATTGGTCGCTTAATTCTTTAAACAAAAGTTTAAGGTCCTTTGACTCGTGGTCAAAGGTTAAAGGTTGGAGTTCTTGTAAAGAAAAGCAATTTTTCGAATAGTGCGATAATTAATTAAGATCGTCGATTTGACAATGTCATGTTGGAAACATTTTATGGTTCTGCGTCATTTCCACTCAGAGCCTTGACTGGAGCGGCTTCACCAGCGAACTGGAAATGCTCGGCACGTCCACGAATTCCTCTGTTGGAAAACAATGACTCATTTTACTAATTAGAAAACCTTAATTTCTCTCAATTGCTCGGATAATGCAGTTATTTTAAATTTAACACAGCTCCATTTAAATAATAATAATAATAATAATATCAAAAGCAATTGAGCAAAACTGTCCGGTTACCGATCTGTTTCCTCATCATTTGGACGACCACCTGATTGGGACTGAGCCATGTTTCATCATTCCTGAAATGGCAAAAACAACTGGTTACATTGGAAAAACTGGAGGAGCAACCAACAGCATCAGAGTCCAACCTTCTGTCTTTTGTGAGAGCCTTCAACTCAATGAAGCTGCTTATGGTGTTGTTTATAAGATCCAGCGACAAGATCTCGTGGTGATTTGTCGCTCCGGTCTCGACCAGAGTCAGGGCCGAACTTTGGATCTCCGAGGCCAGATCTTTCTGCCTCTTTGCCAGTGGACGACCAAACTTGTCCGCAGATCTAGTAGAGAGGTAGTGGCATGCCACCTGGTATCGACGTAAAATCAAATGTCTCGTTCAATGCGGATGTCGATGCCCATATCACGAGGACGATCACAGGCTCGGGACGACCGAGCTCCGGTACCATGGCCACATGATTCCACCCTCAGTTGGTTCAATGAAACCCTACTGCTATTTTTAATTCTTAGATTGCACTCACCCAATAGGCCACCAGGAAAGGTTCAAACATCTTGCAGAAAAATAGAGACTGTTCATTCATCGACCTTTCGACTAGAAACTGGTCGCCATCGATGGAATCAGACGATGCCTCTTCGACGGACGGCTGGACTGCTTTTGGGTGCTTAATACTGACGCACTTGGCAACTAGAATTCCTGAGTTCTTGAGCTGCAATACTGCTTGTCTGAATGCCTGAGAGACGTGTACATTAAAAGTTACTGGTGAGTCGACAGTCTTTCATCGTCGACATCATGGCACACTCACATGTTCA
This sequence comes from Hirudo medicinalis, assembly GCA_011800805.1. Taxonomy (NCBI): domain Eukaryota; kingdom Metazoa; phylum Annelida; class Clitellata; order Hirudinida; family Hirudinidae; genus Hirudo; species Hirudo medicinalis. The sequence goes on from MPNW01000436.1 coordinate 16,244, forward strand.
GTCTGACCGGACTGGAAGACAAAATCTTTCGATAGCAGACCTTCGAGGAAGGAGTAGGAGGGGAATATGTCTTCTGCAAATTTGAAACCAAATAGAGATTTAACTGTTTGTTGTGTCATTACCACAGCAACGCTACTGCACACTAACAAGTATGGTTGCCATTTTATATAGAATATCAGCATGGCAAGTTAGCTAGGAGGGTTGCGTTCCTCTGACGTCATGCTTACGTTGTAACGTAAAATGAAATCACAATTGCTAATGACGTCGCAGCCTTTAACAATGGACTATTTTCTTTTAAAATTATTCAACCACAAATGCATCTTTGATAAACAGTTCCTTCTAATTAATACAATCATTATTCCAATTATTACACAAATCGAGCTCGAGAGGTCGATCAGAATAACTTCACCTGCAATGACCTCACTGACACGACCCAATTTGCTCCTTACTGAGAGCATCACCATGGCTACGTTGACAAACAAGTGAAGGACATGATTCCTGTAGGAGGCTAGTAAGAGATTGGCTGCTGCATCAGACATAAGTTGAGCCCTCTGAGGTGACAATGATGATGACGATGATGATGATGATGATGATGTTGGCAACGCTTGCTTCTTTGTCGTTGCAGGTTGGTTGAGTCTGAGCTGAATGATGCCGTCCCGATCGACGAGAATGTTCTTGTGGAACTTGATGCACATTTCCATGACCTCCCTCAGTGCCAGGTTTCCTTGGCAAGAAAAAGTTGTATACAAAAATATTTCAGTCAAAAGAACACGATTCGTTGGAATTTCCTCGATCACCTTGAGGACAGGACGTCAGGAAACTAAATTCAAAGTAATTCCTTGTTCACCTGGCCAATCGACGTAGGCCCCCATGTTGCAGGCCTGCATTTTCAGCCAATCAACTTTCCTCGCCAGCTCATCAATATGCAGTCCTCCTCTGTGTTGCATCATCACAGCCGCCAGCAAGGTTCCTGGCGGAACCACGAACCTGCTCTGTTGGTGCTTGACGATGGAGAAAGCCAGGTCCCTGATGAGCAGCTTTTCCTTGGGTGTGAGGTTGTTGATGTACCTGGGATTCAAATAAAGGTGAAATTTTTTTATTTATGCCCGTTTCTGCCAAAAGCATTGGTTCGGGTTCTGGATTCGACGTCACAGAACTAAGATGTTGTTGTTTACTGCAAGCTTAAAAAAACTCTAGTGGATTGTTGGGGTGAACCTATTTCATTTTGATCACACCGGCATAATCGGACAAAATACCAGTCCTATGGTACTCCATTAGCAGCTAAAATACACCAGTAGTTTTAGTTTGAATACATTTATAAAAAGAAAATACTTGTAAATATTTTTCAAAAATCTAAAAGAAGGATTCACCTTTACAAACAACTATAGACATTTATTATTTTTAAGTTTAAAATTATATTAATACAAGATCTTTTTGTGTGGGCAGAGTACCATTGTTTATGTTATTGTTTTCATAACATCATCCGCAAGTTCGTCGGGTACTGCACTAATATGCCCTTCCCCCTGATTAAGCTTGGTTCTTTGCTCGTGAAAAGAATAAGCAGGCCCATTGCCAAAGCTATCAAAGAAAGAGCCAAAACGGAGCCATTTTTGAGAAACAAAATACTTCTGCCTCAAGCTCAAGGTAATTACGATAAACCTCTTTTTTTTGGACCCTAAAGCCTATATTTTGTCGTGTCTCCTGCTCGTTAACACGTCGGCCATCCGGTAAGGAAAGCCATTTGCGTTTGGACAGCCATTGCAATAATGGTAAATATAACATCAATATAATATTTTGCAATAATACAATAATTAATAGCAACGATGCATTACTGGAAGTTTCTCCGATGTGGCTCTCGAGTAACGTTTTGAAATATCAGTTTACCACAGGATCGACTCAACTTTGAAAGGGAAGTTGCTCGACATCGGAAAGATCAAGGCCCAGCCTCTCGGCGAGGAGAATGCCATTAATTTGGCGGCCGAGATGTTGGGAGAATTCGTCATATTCTCTATGATTTCGTTAGCGATCTACGCCGAATATAAACGCCAGCAAAACAAAGACCAAAACATGGTATGGCTTTAACGTCATTCCTGCCGACTGTTCTGGTTGCAATTAAGTTTTAAAGTTTTTATTCAACCTTAGTGTGATCAGCGTAACGCAACATTACGAAATCTAAATTGATCATTGCTTTTTACAGTTAGACACACAAACTCAAAAACTGTCAGACTTGGAATCTAAGATTAACAAACTGACTGCAGTGGTAGAAACCCTCTGGGAGGAAAGGTGCGACCCCAAATCCACGGAATCCCCCTCAGAGTTAAAGGAGGGGAACAAACCCAACAATGCAGACAAGGTTGTCGACGTACCCTCGCAAATCAGGGACAGTAAATCCAACGTAGTTCTGAGGGTCGAGCACGACAGAAATCGAGAAGATCCAAAGGACGAGAAATAATAACAAATGAATTTATGTAAAAAACATCATCTTTTTGAAATCCCAATTTTGTTCGTACTTGTTATCTTTTGAATCGATGGGTGTTTAACGCCAAAAGTGATTTTAAATGCAACGAACGTGTTGGTGACGCACAAATGCGATTACGACGGCGACGATCACGAGGTCGTGACATTTACCTCGGCTCTAAAGAGTGCACCACCCTGTCGATCCTGTCGACGCTGAACTGCCTGATCGAGATGGGCTCCCCGAAATGGATGTGCACCGAGCCGAAGTCTTCGTCGAGGATGCTCCTCGCCTTCAGGAGACTCTTTCAACGATTCGTCATCGTTAATAACTTGACGACGTCGACTGACGTCGAGCGATGTCGACGATGCAATGTCTAATTTGGTGCTAACATTTCCTAATTATTAATGTTAACATTTTCAACTGTCAATACTTGTTTTCTGTAAATAATGTAATTTTAAAAATAAAAGTATCTTATTTTTCCCTAAAATAAAAAGTTCCCTAAAAATAAAAATAAAAATTCTAACAAAATGAAAATCAAAATACGATCTGACACGATGTTAAACCTAGCGAAGCCCCACCCCACCCTGCCGAGGGCACGACATAAGAAGCAGACGAAATGCTCACCGACGTGGACTCCTTTGGCTTCGGGATGCCGAGGAGTTCGTACGAATAGAGGGTCTCTTCCAGGATCCTGTCGTACGTCACGGAGATCGGGACGATCATCGTGTCCGGCAGTTCGGCTTTGAAGTACGACTCGAGGGATGCTGCCAACATGCCTGGAACAGATAATCGTGATCGTGCAAACTTTTAGCTTCAAATACAAGCAATTTGACGGTTTGGCACGGCAGTCCAACCTGTCTTGGGGGTGTAGGACTTGTTGGTTCTACTCCTGGTACCCTCGACAAAGAATTCCAGGGGCTGGTCGCCATTCCTCAGCTGCGTCTGAACGTACTCGGTGAACACCGCCCAGTAGAGGTGGTCTGAACCGAAGGACCGTCTGATGTAGAAGGCGCCACAGTTTTGCAGCAGCCATCCCATGAACTTCATGCCCTTGAAATCTTTGGAAATTCATTGATTTTGTGAGATCGAGTTCGTACAAGGATGGGACAAAGGTCGGGTTTAACCTACCCATGGCCGCAGCGACGGCGGGTATGGGGAGGTCATAATGGTAGCAGACGTACGAGACGAGCAAGAAGTCCATGTAGCTCCTGTGGCTCGGCATTAGAAGCACCGGGTACTCTTGCATGAGTTGGTGCAACTGTCGAGATCAAGTCATTATCGAGATGAAAACTCTATGAGCTACATAAACGAACGATTACAAGTTCGTCGACATCGCGTCACAGAAAGCGATGACCCCGAACTCCGAGCAAAAGGCACCGAACGCACTCACCCTGTGCACCCCCTCCTCGTTGACGTAGACCCTCCTGAAGAGACTTTTGAAGACCTTTATGAGTAGGAAAGCCATGACCCTGACACCCCTCAGACTCAACAAGTGGGCCATTCCCTTGTAAATTTCTTCTGCCTCCTTCTTCATCGCATCCTCTTTGACTTTATCGCCGAGGGAAAGCTTATCGAAAAATGTCATTTTATTGGTAACAACTCGTGAGAAATTCAAGGCTTGGGAGGAGATGGCCAGTGCCTTATCTTAAACAAGACAATCTTATTTACAATTATTATTATTATTATTATTGTAATAATAATTATTACAATTACAATAAAAATAATTAATTTAATTAATAAAATTAAAATAATTACAATTATTATTATTATTATTTCAATGCTTGGTAATAATAACAATAATAATAATAATATTTTACAATATATAGTGTTTTGAGAGCCAGATGCAGGTTTGTCATTAAAGTTAGCATGTTCCTTTGATCGGGGGTGATGTTGAAACAAATGTTTACAGCAATATTATTTATAATGTCATCGCAATGCAATTTGAGAAATTCATGTCAACAATGTCGTGCAGATTTCCCAAGCTATTGATGACAATTAAAATAATATAGCTGGGAATTGCCTTAGATCAATATGTTAATTATATTATTATTATTATTATTATTATTATTATATTATTATTATCATTATGACTATCACTATCACTACCACTACCACTATCATTATCATTATCATTAATATTATAAAAGATGAAAGTGATATTTTTAAAGGTGAGGACACCTTTTCAACGGTGTACTTGACTCTGTCCGAATTGAGTACGTCCCTCTTCAGTACTTCGTAGTCTCTGGGCCTGTTGTACTTGTAGACGGGGATGCCGTCTCTGTTCTTCAACGCGAACGCAAAGTCCATCTCTCCTCTTCGCTCCTCGAGGATGTCCTTGTAGCCGTCTTTGTAGAGGGCACGAGACGAAATCCCCGTCGGCTGCTCTTGAATGCGTTTTCGACGACAGTTTTAACTCGACAAACAAGCTCCAATGATGACGTTTAGTGCTAATCGTTGCAAAAATGCAAGCACCGAGTCGACTTAACGTTCGGACGTCACGACAGAATGTAAATCATAAGTGCTCGCCATGCATTTGTAAACCATAGTGATGATGTTTGAACAAAAGGTGAAGTTATATTGTATGTGATGTTTTGTTATGCCTCATCGTGTACATCTTGGTTGAGATAAATGTATTAGATAAAATAATACATTCCACGCATCCGTGCAATTTTTCATGAATAAAAATTAAATATGACCGAATAAATGAAATTAATTCTACCTTTTTTTATCCATGAACTGCTTGTGGAATTATTTCCATTCTTTGATTCCATTCTAACACCTAAAAAGATGTGCTTTAATTGTTCAAATTTGAATAAACGTGTTATTTATTTTTTTATTTTTAATGTCAAATGAACAGAAATTTCCAATCAACTCTTACTGTGCCACCAGCACCAGATCACTATAAATATTCAAAGCAAACAGCTCGACATGTAAAACTCTGCAGAGACATGAGACATAAGAAATTGATCGTGTATTTAACAAAAACAATATTCCATACCAGAACGAATGAAGCTAGTTCTGCAAACCAACAACTGTCCACACGAGCCAACAAAACAGTACGTAGCTCGTCCCGTTTCAGAACCTGACCTGAGACCGTACGATGTTGTAACTAAAAATGCATTTACGCCACGAAAACTTTTTCCCAGGCTATTGTTTATATTGCTCTGTTAACTGGCTTCGTTATGGGGATTCTTTGACGATAATTCAAGTTGATGTCTCTGGAAGCGATATTAAAAAATATTTGCACTTTTCTGGAGCTGCTTCAGAAAGCTCGGGTTTCAAAGGATCTCGGTTGGAACGCCGGATCCTTCCAAAATGCCTTCCAATGGGCAGAGTACTGTGAAAGGGTAAACAAACATTTTGATTCTGTTTCACGATGCATGTTTGCGTTTGTTCCATTTTGAAGATCTTGCCTCTCAGATATACTTACAATCCGTCGGTAAGCCGTACTATCGACAACTGGACAACGAAATCAGAAAACTCAACTGTCTTCCTTGGACGCTGGGAGACCTAACTATTGACTTGAAGCTGCTCAAAGACAGCGTTGGTTGGCTCTCTCTGGTATGTCTCAGTTTAATTGATGATATTTTACAATAAATCATGTTTTTAAGCTTTGCATATAAAAATATAGCCCTGAGGCAGGGCTTGAGATATTGGCAAGAGTCTATCGATTGTATGCTGCTTTTTGTTCAGGCCTTAATCCAAAATGAATCTGCAACATCTAATGACATCAGGCTAAAAATGATACAAGAAAAAGCATCACAGAATGAATTCTTAAAGCTTGTGAGGATGCATTCAAACATTATAATGTTAAATACAATGTTGAAATACTACAGTTTAATTAAGAAAACTGTTCCCACCATTGAGATACTTTTTGCCAGAAATTGAGAGAAATGATTGCCATGAACTCCATGGTCAAAAGCATGTCGTCGATCGAGCTCGGAGTCGGCGATGACGCAGCGGCACTCGACATTGACACGTCGACTTCCGACGTCGAGAAACTCAAACTGGAAGCTTCTGCGAAGCTCCTTGCCGATTACATGCAAAAGAACCTGTCTTTCGAGCTTCGCGATGCCACCATGCAGAGGTTCTTTTAGTCGTTCTTGCTGGACTCAATGTGGCAATTTTAATGCTTGATTATGCATTTGAAAGAGATTTTTAATCAAATTACCCTCTTTAAGGATGGTCCTGAGAGACAAATTGCAGCAACTGGCTGATTCAGAAAGTGGCCTGGTGAGAAAGATGACTTCTTAGTGATTTAAGAGTTCAACTTTCTGATCTGAGAATGTTTCAAGTTCTGAAAATGCTTTTGAATATCAATATTGATGATGACTCGACCCTCAACTTTTCAGATTGTCGTCTTGAAAGCTTACACGGTCTTGTTCGAGAATCAAAAGAGAAGTTACAAGCTGGTTCTGCGGCATTTCGACGACTTCGTGACGGACCTCGTCGAGCGATCGGACGTGTCGGTAGTCGAAATGCCTTTTGTCACGTCGAAATGATAGCAAAAAAAACGATTGAAAATTCGAGTCATTTTATCGATTCATTCAAACGATTTCACATGTTTCATCATTATTAATTTCGTCGCATTCGCTCTTGACATTTTTCGTCGTCTGATGACCGAACGTTCGAATCGAAATCATTTCAGAAGTTTCTGGTGTTCGCTCCCGAAGAGCGTCGTCACGGAACTGTGCTCCACGAACGAAGAATTCTTGAAGAAGCTGTTTCAAGATTTGGACAGGTGGCAAACTAATCTGGCCCATAGCAAAAATTTTGATTCTAGAGGCTTTGAAAGTGTTATTTCTATGGATTGTTTTATTTAACAAAACATGCAGTAATGTGTAAATATTGTTTGTTCTCTAGCTCCTTGCTTGCAGAGTCTTAGGCTTATAGCTTTTTGAGGAATATATGCAAATATTTGAATTTGAAAATTTGAAAAACATAATATTTAAATATATGATTATTTTAATTTAAACAAACATTTATTCTGCTCATTACTTAATATTATCATTATCAACACCACCACATTCATGATGAATGGAACCTTTAATGTTTAAATATAGAATTTCAAAATATTCCTTCTGATTACTCAGGGCAAGCAAGAACTTTGAGGTCCATTACAACGAGAATGTAATCGACGAGGCTACCGGACGAATTTCCCTTTTCTGTTGGAGGTCGGCAGATGATTTGCAGACGATGCTTGCTAAATATTGCGATGTAGACTCAAATCCATTCATTAACCATCTGTGACTTTGGTGCAATCTGAGCATTTATCCATTTCGTTTCAATTTAAACAGGTTCAATGCACAGGTGACAAAAAAGTTGTCTCCGATCACATCGTCTGATCAACTGAAAGAATGGATCGCTACATTCCTCGATGCTCCCGACATGGGCGACAAAGCCACTGAGATCATTTCTGAGTTGGCCAAAGCATCAGAAGTGAACATTTGGAAGACTTTGTTGCAGGAACTACAGAGGATCGACTTGCTCATTGATTACCGTTGAGTGCTGGTCGTCCATATAATTGTTGGCGAATATAGGGATGCGATTTTTTGAACACGGGAAATTGTTTTTCGTTTTAATGGGACATAAAATTTATGCTCAAGTAGTGCGAAAACAGTGATAGATTTGTCTGCTTTAAACTACAGTGCTCTGCACATCCCTACTTAAGCGAGCAGACGACATAACAAACGTCTTGAATCATCGCTCCGTTTGGCTTCTGGTTCGTTATTGTTTTCGTTTTGCAAATTTTAATAGTCGTCAGGATATTTTTCCATAAATATTTCCGGGCTATCACCTTTTCATTTTTTTTTTTTTTGAACGAACACTAAGGGAACATTTTCGGAAAAAGTATTAAATGCGATTAGCAATTGTACTTACTTCAAATTGTTCTGAGTGCAACAGTTTTTAAATGCAAACGGTAAAACTTTTAGAAGTAATATCTAAATTAGTTATAGGAGATTTCTATAGTAGCTTAGGTCTTTGTTAACATTGGAGAAAAAGAATCGATTTCCTTACTTCTCAGGTCATGCATAAAAAGAGGGAGAAATGATGAGATTTATTGAAACTAAACATTTATTACACAAATTAACTTTTATTTAATTATCAACTTTTTAAAACATTTGTATCTAATCTTCACCGTTTGAGAAACAATTTAAGCACCATCCGCTGCGTTTGGGACGGACCTGAGAAATTTCTTGGAGCTCGGAATCATCGCCAGACGTCCAAGTTTGCGATAATTGCAAGTTGGACACAGACTCCAGGATGTCATCAAGGGATTCCGATCTTGCATTCAAATTTCTCCTGTTGCTAATTGTCCCTGGCAACCCGGCATTCATTGCCCCGGCTTGATTCTGTGAACTATGAGCAACGTCTCGGTTAGCTACCGCCGGCCTTGCTTCTGAAATGTTTGGCAGGTTTTCTCTAATGATCACAGCTGAGGACACCTGAGACACCGGTCTTGGCACTCTGGCACTCCTTATTCTGGTGAAATTCGAAGATAGTTCTGCCTCGTTATGGACATGTGCCACTTCGTAGCTTCTAACGTTCCTCCTAGGAACTCTCACGGGAATGCTGTACGGAGAGGAGGTTTCTTCTTCCACTGACTGTGAATAGTCGTTTCTTCTTAGTCTTGTCCTTTCTTCACGAGGAGCTAAGAAGGCTTGCGATCTTATTAATCCTCGACTTCTCAATGGCGGATCGCTAGAGGAATTGGCCTCAATATTTCTTTGGCTAGTCGATGTGCTTGGCTGGATGTCGTCTTCATGAACTACTGCACGATTTCTGAACTGGCCAGAGTTGAATGAAGGCTCTTCATCGCTTGATATTGAAACGGGACTCTGTACTCTGCGCCTACGGTTTCGACGAAACAATTGCCTCAGCCTCGATATCATTCTGCTTGTGGATTCAGAAGTTATGGGGATGTTTTGCTGGGCTTGAAAAGAGGCCGCCGGAAAGAGCTCGTTGAAGTTTATGGCTCCATTCAAATTGTTACCTCTCTTGTCGGTTCTCTTCAGACGGAAAGTCTGAAACTTGTTGTCGTCCTCGATGTTGTGGTAGATTTCAGAAAAATCGCTCCTACACAGTGGACACTGGGTAATATTTTTGGCCCATTCGCAGATGCACTTGAAACAAAAGCTATGAAAGCAAGCGTTTATCACGGCTCTGTTTTCCTTCTCGCCAAGGCAGATGCAACACTCCCCATCTTCTTCCTTTTCGGGAGGCCTTGGACTCTCGACCTGTCTCTTTTTTGAAATCCGTTCTGCAATGAGACTGTATGTACCCGTGCATTTTGGACAATCATAGGTGAATCTGGCTATTCTAGGCACACAATTATAGCAAAACGAGTGTAAGCATTCTCTTATGACGACTTTTCTGTCTATGTCCTTCTGGCAGATCTCGCATTGTTCTTTGTCCGTTGTATTCATTGGAGTATTCTATCAGTTTGTAAGATATTTTGCTAATGAGAAAAAGACTTGCTATGAATTCACCATTATTCAAGGAATCCACTTGAGAAGAAAAGATCGTGAATCATAGACAAGTTAACAAAAAGTAATCAATTGTATGAATATTTAGAATTTAATTGAATTATTTTATTTCGATAAAAAAGAGTAGGCGATCAATTTATTTGTATCATTTAATTAAAGAAATGGTATTTTATGATATTTATATTGGTGACATTTTTATAAAATTAATTTCAATTTTAAATTTATTAATTTTCTCAAATTATTTGGGAGATAAAATATTCTGAATGAATTGACTTCACACTGACCTTTGGGCGCTATGACCTATTTCTATGAACCATCGCATCCCTGGTTATGTTTGGTTTAAGTTTACCATTTAGGGGCACAGAACAAGTTTAATTCTTGGGTAGTCCAAATCATCGTAGTTATACAACGGACTTTAATCAAATAATTAAATAAATAAATTTAATTCTTGGGGTTTGAGGGTGAATATGCATTAGGATGAGAACCCTTCTGTAAAGATAATATTGAATCACCTAAGAATTGCAAATAAAACCCATAAATATCATACCACAAAATACGAGCTATCGTGTCTCATCATTAAATATAATAATAATAATAATAATAATATATTATTTGAGGTGTAAATAAAACATGTCATTTCTTTAAAAACATTTTGGGGACTGCAAACCTTTGCTCTTCCTTTGAAAAAGTGAGCTAATTATGATGCAAATAATTAATATTTAACCAATTTTGAATACCCACTTGAGAATCACAAACGAATTTGGTGATTTCGAAATGCACCATTTTATCAGAAAGAATTTATTTCCAAAATTGTATGATCTCGGTTCTTTGCCGATTCCTAGCCAAAGAACGCAGAGGAGTAAAATAGTAAATGAGATGTCTTAGGATATAATTAGAACTTTAATTTCGGATTTGACTGCTAATCAGAGTCTCTGCTGTTCTTTGGCGAGCGTCTTTTCTTCAAATGGATTTGGTGTGCTTGTTCTTGGGTAAGCAGTTTAATCCTTCTAAATAAATTTCCTGCTGCCGAAATTATATCAACTGAAGAAAACCATCCTTCCCGTGCCGCTCCACTCTGGCTGTTCACTGGCACTTCACAGGACTCTATCTCTCGGTTTATTGAGGGGAACCAGCGTTTTTGGCCGTCTGTCATTATTTTGAGCGACTGAACTGCCTTCGGGAGCATCCCAAAGCCCTTGAAGAGAAGCGTTGGTCTGCCTGTCGTTTTGAATGCCTGAACGGTTTCGATGCTCACGTACGTAAGTTCGATCTCGCTCATTAAGAGTGGTTTTGACCAAGCGGGTATTCAGTTCAAACAGAAATTATGAAAATACGAGTCTATCAATGCCTTGTTTTGCTTTTCGCCAAGACAAATACAGCATTCAGCCTCTTTCTCAGGAGTTTTGTCTTTAATGTTCTCCACATTTGGATTCTTCCTTGCAAAGTCCTTGCATTGGAGACAACCGTCGGATGTCTGGGCTATTTCAAACAGACAATCGTAGCAAAATTCATGCGAACAATCCACTAGGATGATCTTTAGTATCATTATTTTGTTGCATATTTTGCATTTTTCTCTATTCTTCGGAGAAGGTTCTAGTTTTTCGGTTCGAAATAGCACATTTCGATTTGATAAAATATCTAAAACATATTGTCTAAATCAGTCGTCATGTTTCCGTCCATAATTACGGAATCCATTCGAAACGCAAAGATTACAGTTAGCAAAGTCAAGTGTATATTCATTATAACATGATTATAACTAAATTTATATTATTAGTTATCGTTATCGATACAATTTCATGAGTATTTATTATTATTTATTGTTTGTTAAGTATTGTTTATTCTTGTTTGAATTTGTTAGTACGAGACTATTTGAATCACAAATATAACGTAACAACGATCATAAAACATGAAGAACAAAGTAACAAGGACAACAACGTGTAAAAGATTACGTACCGAAGATTTGTGAAAATATTCATACAGAACTATAAACTTTGTTCTGAATTATCAGGATAAATAATCGTTTTGCTAGGATCCATCGTGACTTCACAAACTTTCGCTACTAAGTTTAAATTCATTGTACAAATGTGATAATCAACTAGCCGAGTCTGCCCGGAGTAACATTACCGTTCAAATGAATATGTTTTTTTAATCGATTAAATTTATTGATCAACCGGTCATTAATGTGACAATTAGTGTGTAATTAGCAATTATTCAATCACCGATAATTCAATAATATTAATAATAATAATTTACAATTGATGAATATATTCGATTTAGAACCACTAACGAATTTGAATCCCTCGAATAAAGATAACTTTTATTTTCTAAAGAAATTGCAACGTATCTCTCTCTACATGGATAGTGGAAGCAGTTCAGTAAAAAAAACAAAACAAGATTGTTGTGATATAATTGGAAATTTCATTTCACTTTTTGTCGTATCTCGATAAAAATGTTTGGAACGAGTCCTGAAACTTTTGAGTCAAACTGTCCAAGTGAGCATCATCGAAAACTGAGACGGGATCACTGCTTGCTTTGGGGTTGCCAGGGGGATGTGGTGGCATTGCCCTAGGAATTGGTAAAGTCTGAACAGTTATTCCGCTAGGATTGCTGTTTTCCGAACCATTTGCCGAACGTCGCGGTGTCGGCATTGATAGTTCCACGACATTTGTCCTTCCGTCTGAATTATTTTCTGAAACTCCTTCAATTCCGGGAATGTTGATGGGCGTTGTCTCTTTACTTGCAAGAGCTTCACGAAGGAGTGTCTCTGTACAACGCACTCCTTCCGTTCTGGGCACATCTTGACTTTGGCTGGTCACTGGCCGTTCTCTAGAGGAACTCTGAATGACTGAACTGGCTCCAGACTCGGATGAATTCCTTCTTCCAAAAGATCTTTCATCCGAAAGTCCTTGAAGAGGTGATCCCTGATGTCTGGTTTCCATTGAACTGCCCAACAAGTCGTAATGTGGCATTAAACTTGATAACCTAGACATCGCCCCTTGAGAAGGAACAGAACGGAACTGTGAGTCGTTAGAAGACAACTCGTCAATATTTAACCCCGTCCTAATAAGTCGTTTAAGACGTCTGCCAAAACTTGCTGCCGAAATGTCACTGTGATCCTCTCTGCTTAGTGTTGCGTCATTTGAAGAATATCTGGGAGGAAGCCAGGGTTCCGAAATCCCTTCTTCGTCGGATGAATCGGCTCTTTCTATCCTTCGAAATTTCCCTGTGTACATTTCTCTTCTCAATGCCAATTCACTGGCTTCTTGGTTTCTTCTTAAGTGAGCCGATACGCTTGGCTGACTGTCGTTACTTTGAACGACTGAAGGGCTTTCATACTCACGCCTGAAAGTTTGATCTCGCTCATTAGGGTTGTATCTGTTGCCATTTTGAGCGCCCAAATTGTTATAATTACCCAAGTAGGTTGCAGCTACCTCATTTGAATGGTTTAATAGCTCCTGCCTAAATCCGCTAATGTGAGAAGGCATCCACCTTCTGAATGCCTCACCACTATTAAATAAACTACTGAAATCAGAGCCAAAAGTGGAATACCGATCGCTTGGGTCTGAAGCCGCGTCTGTAAGCTCGGGTTTCTTCACTTGAAACGTTTTGAATGTCTTGTCGTCCTTGATGTCGTGGTAGATTGCACTGTACTCGATCCTACACAATGGACATTGTCTGGCCGTTTTTGACCAAGAAGTGATGCAGTCGAAACAGAAACTATGAAAACACGCGTCTACCAAGGCCTTGTTTTGCTTTACGCCAAGACAAATACAACATTCAGCCTCTTTCTCGGGAATTTTGTCTTTAATGTTCTCCACATTTGGATTCTTCTTTGCAGAGTCCTTGCATTGGAGACAACCGTCGGATGTCTGGGCTATTTCAAACAGACAATCGTAGCAAAATTCATGCGAACAATCCACTAGGATGATCTTTAGCATCATTCTTTTGTTGCATATTTTGCATTTTTCTCTATCCTTCGGAGAAGGTTCTAGTTTTTCGGTTCGAAATAGCATTTCTTGTTAATAAAATATGTATGTAAATGATGAACAAAATTATGTATTATCGAACACCGGATTAAGACGAGAACACATTTACGGAATCCACTTGGCGAATAAAGATTATAAATAGTAAATAAAAATATTTTTACTTTAATTTTAATTAAATATCATTAAATAACATCAATTTGCATCATTAGTTTTTCGAAGCCAAACAAAATATGAATTAAAACTTGTTTAGGAAAGTTAAAAAATAATTATTTTATCTCGATGGCGGTTTATCACGAAATTAAATTAGATAAGAAAACCATCCGTGCGTACTTAATGGATTTAGTACTTAATAGATTTAGTACTTAATAGATACGTTGAAGATAGGCCTAAGTAAATATGGATATCAGTACTTAAACTAGGCTGTATTTTTTGTACTGACCACGGTCTTCTTAATCGCTGTACACAGTTGTTATTGAGTCTGAGGAAATTTATTTTCATAATCAGTGATCTTACATTAAATAGTCTCAAGAAATTATTCTTCAGACATTTCTTATATTCTTGCAATGTCATAACTGTCAAGGTTAGAACGAGTTTGATAGGATTGAATTTTGATAGGTAATACAGTCAAATCTCGTTACTATGCCACCTCGCTACTATGCCACCTCGCTACTATGCCACCTCGCTACTATGCCACTCTCGCTATTATACCACTTTTGCTCGGTCCCGACAAAATTCAATACAAAATAAATTTACTATGCCACCCCCTCTCTCGCTACTATGACACTATTGTGTGAGTGTTAAAAGGCACGAGTCTTGAAAAAGTCTGTATTTCTGCGCCACGGCATCACCTTCAAGACAGTGCAGGGCGAAAGTGGAGCGGTGGATTCGCAATCCCTTCTTGAGTGGCAACAACAGGTTCTCCGGCCTTTACTCAGGCAGTTCTCCTCAGACGACGTCTTTAACCTGGACGAGACTGGACTTTTCTGGCAGCTGCTTCCGAACAAGACCATACCGCCGAAAGAAGATGCGCCAGCCGACGATTCTTGAGAGCTTTGGACTGATGGGTAACTTGAGAAAATAAAGCCGTTTTTACAAGCCCTAGTTACTATGCCACTCTCGCTACTATGCCACTCTTGCTCGGTCCCGACAGGTGGCATAGTAACGAGATTTGACTGTACGACAATTGTCACAGTAGCCGGGTTGAGGTTATGACATAATATGAAAATTTTAACAGAAAATATTATTAGGTTAATTGTTTATTAAAATAATACAAATGTGATTTTATTAGTTAATATTATTATTAGCGATTAGAAACAGATTAGGAGCTCTGCACAAAAACATCGCTTGAAAGTTTTGGAGAGGATGCCGCATATGTTACGCTGTTGCAATTATTAATCAAGTTAAACTCACGAACAATTTAAAAATTTCTACAAAATTATTTATTAAATATCTCATGTAGTATTTTAATAAATGACAATTATTAAATAACTGGGTGTTTCCCAACGGAAAAGCTTATGCAAATGTCCAAGATAATTAACACTTTAAAGTGAGATACCTACAATTAATTTTTGCAATTTTTATTAAAAACTAATTAGATTGCACATACCCTTTTCTAAAAATTACTGGACGAAAACTTCCTTTTCTTGTTTGCTCTTCCATTGTTCGGGCGTGGGATTCTCCTTTCTGGTTTTGCGACCTCATTTACGTAAAATTAAACATGCAGAACGACGCTGGTGAATACGTCGACATGTACATCCCGAGAAAATGGTAACTGAAGCCAATATTTAGCGTAATTCTTAGTGAATAAATCTGCCCTCGAACCCAGCCCTCGGTTCGATGATAATCGACTAATATTTGAAAGAGTATAATGAATTTGTTTTTAATCTTTAGCTCGGCAAGCAACAGAATAATTGCTGCTAAGGACCATGCTGCCATCCAAATTAACTTGGTGGAGGTGAGCATTAAAATGACTTGAGAGTCTGGTAAAAACTTGATTAAAAGACTAATATTGCATTGGAATGAAAGTTTACTCATGTTGACGCTTATGGCTGGACACGTTCCTGATATTCAGGTTGATGAGAAAGGCAGGATGACTGGGCAACACAAGACTTATGCAGTCTCTGGTGACATCAGGAGGATGGTATGTGCATCTCCAGCCTCTTTATGTATCAATAGGTATAATCTGGCATTAGCATGCGTCCATTTTTTGAAAGACCCAATGCCAGCTAAACTAAAAGTTTTACATCGCATTTTGTCGGTGCTCATGCCGATCAGCTTTACTCATTGAGGAGTTTACCTCGTTTTCTCAGTGAGGTCGATTGCTATGTTTCAGGGCGAGTCGGATGATTCACTCAACAACTTGTGCAAGAGGGATGGAATCCTCCCAAAGTATGTTCAGTCAGATTTGATTTAGTTTGGACATTGTTGGCCATTTAACTTAACCCATGGCTGTGTTTTGCCACTCGTTGCTTGAGTGACATGGTATTTATTTGTCGACGTTACCGACTCGCAAGTGACCTTGCGGCAAGTAATATTAATTCGGAGCTCGATTGTTGAGTTAACTAAGTTTTGCCACATAGAGACATCCGCACGAGATAACGTTCACTAATTTCATGACGTTCTGTCGCAAAATTTTCAATAAATTCATCATTTCTCGCTTCAGGAACTTCTGATTGCCCCTCACAAGATAGACTGTCGACGCTTGTTTCTTAGCAGTAATAAATTCTAAAAGTCGCTCGTCAGTCTCCATTTGTTTTGCTGTTCGTTCAGTAGGTCGATTGGTGTTTCCACTTTTTTTTAGGTAAAGTCCTAATCAGCAATACAACCTCAAAATGGATACTTAATTTTACCAGGAGTTATGCCTTTGCGCTTAGTGTATTATTGGGAGCTGTGGACGGGCCTAACCAGGGGCTTATGTCTTCACTTTGGCTTGGTGCAGCTTGCTCGGCCCATTGGACACTAGCTCAGTTGAGTGGGGCTGAGTTTACAAACGTGCAACCCAGGATCGAAAGGCTCAAAACACACTTTATCGGGTCAGTAGGCGTGAATGCTCGTCTGGTCTCGCTGTGGCATTGTTGCGTTGTGGCCTAAAGGATTGATCATTAATGTAATGTCCATTGAACAAGAATTAGATCATTAAAGAGGCATAGGGGCAGGTCATTGGGTGTAGTTGTCTGCCTACGATTGCACAGGCATGAAGTCACTGATGAAGCTTAGGAGGCAAAAAGCAACCACGACCTCTGCCAGGTATCATTTGATCCGAAGAATCGGAACCTTTGTATTGATGATGGTGGTGGTGAGGTGGGCAGATGACTGCACATGAGCAATCCGTACACTACTCTAGGTTGTCGAGGCAACCCCTCCAGAAAGAAAGCAAAAAGGGGGCGGGCAGACGGAACGTGGAAATGACGAGGGAAACCCTAGCTCATTTTGAGGAAAGCTATTTACAAATGCCCTGGCCTGCCGAGAGGGGGTGGCAAGTGCAGAGCTTTTTTCTTTTGCTTTTCCAATACCAAATTGACATAACGTGGGGTCCGTTGTGGCCCTGTTCCCATTCCTTAACAGTCTAGTTCCACCTCGCCTATGAGAGGTTTGCCGACGATAATCAAAACTGCGGTGTCTGTAGTAACGGTGGTAGCAACGACAGCAATCGAATTCTACTCAGGGGAGTGCTCAGACCGACATCGAAACCATCATCGATGGATTGAGAGGGACGAGATTCACGAACAAGATTTCTTGATAGTCATCGTCAGGTGCCCAGTCGACGACTATCGACAAAAACGAACGAACAAAAAGAGGAGGAGACACGAGGGGTTACCACGATGATGAGCAAAGTTTGAAGCGCCTACAGTAGATTGTCCGTCCGCGACAAGAGCGACAACGGCAACAACGACAAAGAAGAATCGCTAGATTAGTTCAACGTATCTCGGTAAATCCAACAGAATTTCACATAAGGCTAAACATGCATCGTATTTGACGGCTGTTGCATCTGTTGAGCTTACCAACTCGAGCAACGACAACACCGAAGACTAAACAAACCGACCGACAGCATCGGCAACATTAATTGTTAATTAATATTAATATTGCGCAACATAATTAACAACAAACCTAGTTACAAAGCATTATTACAATCTACGTCAACCCATCG
>MPNW01000436.1:35326-50326 GCA_011800805.1 Hirudo medicinalis
CGTCGTCGTCGCCGACAGACGATGAAAAGCTTGTTGTATTTACACGAATAAATGACGATATTGAAACCTTAAGCTTGAGTTGCATTCTGAACGAGGAAGAAATGAATGAATGAATCCAGGATCGGGACCTCCAGCATGGACAGAAGAATAAAGAGACTTGCAACCATGGTTGGTACCCTTGGGAAGCAGATGCACGCCGACAGAGGGTGGAAACAATATCGCGGATGAATTCAAGTATCTAGACGAACGAGTCGCTCGCCGCCGACCGCGAAAAGCGGCAGCCGCGGCTACCACCGCGACCGCTTTTACCACAACTACTGCCTGACAGTGGAATGTATCTGGTAGCAGACAAGCGCTGACACGGACGCCTAAAGGAAATGAGAGGAGCAGGTAAACTGAGTGGTTGCGACAGGTGTAACTAAGTCGCACTGCAAGGGCATCGACAATCGTCAATATGATGATGAGTAATAACTTAACAATAGTGGAATATTAAAATTCTAAATTACGCATTTTAAACATCTTAATCGACCACGAAAGGCTTATGCAGAACCGCTGCAAATGGTGCGGAGTCCAGAGCACCTGCTGCACCTGGATGATGAGCTTGTCACATCAATTTGCAGGTATCTCTCGCGGCATCTGGAAACAGTCGAGAGAACGCGCGATCTCCCAGGGAAATTCAAGCCAATTCCTTCAATGTACACGTGACAGGTAGCTATGGAAACCGATGCAAACGATCCACAAACCGAACCCTACGAAGCACGGATGAACGCGCAACCAGCCAACCGTATCGAGAAGATGGAGAGAGAGAGATATAGACAGACGACGCGCTCTGATGAACGAATGAGAACTAAAAATCAAAGCTAAGATGAATCCAAATGTCAGCGACCGAAGCGACACGGGCGATGGTGCAGTCGTCGTCACGCGTGAAGCATCGGAAGCGACTCTGACGACTCGTCCATCTTCAAAGAATCCCTGTTCAACGATGATTATAATGATGATGATGATGATACGGTGATATAAAGATGTCTGACAAGCATGCTATTGCCTGATTGGAGCTGAATGGCGATGACAGTCGTAGCAACGATGAGTCGTAGTCATAGCAACAATGCCACACATAGTATCGACCAGGGACCATGAGGGATATTCCTAAAATCACAGATGCAGGCTGTGACCCCAAAGATGTCATGGAAAGCTCTGACCTTAAGACAATAGAAAACTAAAAAGTAAGACCCTTCCGCCACCCGTGCAAAATCAGGGTCAAGCCAAACGGGGTCACCATTGCCTAGGTTCAAATTGGATCAGGTCGTCCTGGAATCGAAATGACGAGCAGCTATTTTTTTCCAGGTCGAGTAGGGTTTATCGGGTCGGGTTGAAGAGAAATCCATCAACAATGCCCGTCGGTTTGCCAACAGATTGATAAAAAAAAATTATGCAGAAAAAAGTCAGGACCGACGATAACATTAATAATAGTAATAATAATAATAATAATAATAACAATATTATTACTTATTTATTATTACGTAAATAAAAACAGAGGTAATGAAATAAGAAGCGAGACATAATAAACGAGAAAGAATAAAATCGTAGGTCCGCACAAAGCCCCTCACTTCGGGAGTATTGGAAATTATACAAACCCTCGTCCACGCACGGTTCACGGCCGATAGGAGCAAGCAAGCACGCACACACAAGGTCACATGCTCACGGTCAGGAGATAATTTGTATTACGTTATCGATTACAAGTGATAAGATCAATAATAAAATAAATAGAGAACCAGGTGGAGCACCTGCGCACCTGAACGAGAACCAGAATTCCAACAATAAATGCTCACTGATTGAAATGAAAATCACCATCATTATCATCATCATTGTTATCTTTATCTTTATCTTTATCATCATCATAGAAATGTTCGAAAACACAAAGGAAATGCTCCAGTTCATACTTTAGCCGGGGTCTCCCCCTCAAGACAAAACCTTGGATAATAATTAAAATAATAATAATAATAATGTCAATAATAATAATATTAATAACTGAAATAATAATAATAATAATGACAATGATTTATGATGACAACGACACGAGCCATCAAAACTATGACACCACAAGTCATTCCTCAAGAGCCTACAAATTCCTATCTCCGACGCTTGGCCGCCCGACACTCCCCGGGCTCGACGACGACGCACGCCAAGACACCCACGGTCGGGAGTTTCTCGGCCAAAAAAAAAAAAAAAAAAGAGGAAAACTGGGAATTAAGAATATATTCGAGAAAGACGAGTTCGAAGCAACAAGAAACGTTTGAAATTGATTCTTAAAAACTAATTACAGGGCTTCACAATCGATTCAGAATTCCGACGAAATGAATGAATGAATGAATGAATGAATGAAAAAGAATGAAAATAAAATAAAATAAAATAAATAAAAAAAAACAGTCGAAGGAATTGAAACTAAAATCGAAGTCGATCCGAAGATCGATCGTCGGATGGAAACAAAAGGGACTTAAAAACCTCGGGTTTTCTCCGGCGGTCGTTCTGGAAAGTCTAAAATTCGAACAAGTTTTTTTGCTCTTTTGCTTTTTTGCGTCGACCGCATCAGGGACAAAAATAGAAACCATACGAGACAATTGTTGAGACCATGATGGCAGATGAGAAGGAACATTGACTACCTGTAACAAAGCGTGTCGGCCTCCCGATCGATCGATTAATCGATAGGACGTCAACAAGAGTTCGATCGACATGCACCCAACCCCCCAAGGGCCCCCCTCGAAACCACGGTCGGAGGACGAGTCCGGTCGAAAGCTGCGAACGGTCGGAAAGAAGGAGCAGAAGAGAAAAGAGACATGATGCGGCAACGCGGCGGTAGTTTAAGATCGACAAAGTTGCAGGAGGTGTCGACCCTCGGACTCGGGACAGGTCGCTAGCGGGCAAGACGTCCCGCGGAGTGCGGGGTTCGCTCGACCTAGAGCTTGAGTTCGTTGGCTATCTTGGAAGCGATATTCTTGAATCCTATCGAGGTGCCCGAGATGCGCTTGAAACGAACGCCGTTGAGGGAGAGCCTCGGCAGCTTGCAGACCTCCATCTCCCACTGGACGGGGGTGTCCGCGTCGCCGTGCATGCAGAGGAGCAGGTACTTCTCTGGCTGGTCAAAGTCGCACTCGTTCGCCCCCAGAACACGCTTGATCTCCTCCACGATGCTGTCCGGATGCAAGGAGCTGGTCGTCTTCATGTTCCAGGTGAACCTCAGCGACCTGGGCTTCGTCGACACGGCCCCGCCCATCCCCCCGTTGCTAGGGTTGTTGTTGTTGACGACGTTGTGATGGTAGTGGTTGTTCGGCTGGTGAGTAGTGGCAAACATGGCCGCGGAGGTGGCCGAGGCCGAAGTGGGGAGCGTGACGTTGTTCTGCTGAGCTGGAGAGGGTGCCGTGGCCTCGCCAGATCCGTCCTGTTGCTGCCAGTCTGACATGGACCTGGAAGTTGCGAGAGGACGCCATTGCAAAAGTATAAATCATGGGAAACAACAAACAAGTCGAGGTAATATACTGAGAGAACAAGTTGAAATGTTCACCGAAGGCAATGAAAACGAACTTATGAAAACTTTAACATTCGTCGCCATCCTTCCATCCATCCATCCATCCATCCATCCATCCATCCATCCATCCATCCATCCATTCGACTGTTTGCAGGCCTTCAAAACTCATACCTCTTACTAAATTTTGATGTCAGCTTGTCAAGGAAGGTAGTGGTCTTGCCCGACTGACCATCGACCGAGGGGTGGTTCAGGTGATGAGGAGGAGGCAAGTTGCTTCCCCCGCCGGCAACGGAAGGTGTCTTCCTTTCGGCCACCTGCCCTCCGTGAAAAGTCCTTCGACCGGTCACAGCTCGAGGGAATTTGCTGGCAGTTCTGGGGGACTCCATGGTGATGCTGTTCTGGTGGTTGGCGGTGGTATTGGCTGTGGCCAACCTCGAACGTGGGGAGACCAGAGATGCAGTCCTGGAAAAATTAAGCGCAGAAATGAAAGCCTTTTGGGACCTCCGTGCATTCGAAATAGTTCTCGGAGACCGATTAGCCATCCTTCCATCTACGCACTTCCTGTATCATCGAGACTCGCCGCTCTGCTCAAGAGCCCCGCAAAAATCGATATTCCTCTCCTGGAGAAAAACTCGAGGATTACTCACTGAGGCCTGGAATGATGTCCTGTCGAGTCAAAACTTGATGGAAGCGAGACGGGCGGTGGCTTTTTGTCGGTCCGACCGGGAGCGTTCGCCCCCTCCACATTGCCGGAAGCGGCGGCCGAGTTCTCTTCCTTTGCATTCGAAAGCTTGCTCTGCAGTCTGGAACGTGGCGTCCCGGCAGAGGGAGCAGAGGGGTGGATGAGTTTGCTGCTGGAAGAAAATCCACCTCTTGAACCAATGATCATCATCAACACCACCACAACCACCATCATCATCATCATCATCATCATCATCATCATCATCGTCATCAGCAGCAACGTCATCGTCGTCATCGTAATCATCACCGCGAACGAAGTGAACGGGCGAGACAAACTTTTTCAATTCCGGACTCGGGTTGGTCGATGTGGGTTTGTTCGTTCGATCGAGGGAGGCGCCCCTCGCCACCTCCCGCGGCTGGTCCGACGTGGTGATGGTCGTCCGTCTCGAAATGGCCGGCCGCCCCGCCAAGGAAGCGGCTGCCGTTTTCTTGGGAATGGTTGTCAGGCGGCCAGGTGCCTGCTGATCGAAAAATCGATTGTGAATTTGGCAGCGACACTGTACCTCTCCTGGGTTTGAACCTTGAAACTTTGGATGTTTCGAGCATGACACCAAGGGGAGGTTTTTTAAGACAGGAGTTAAAAAAAAATGGAAGAAAACCTCATACAATATAATTGAAACCACCACATCTAATTACCCTGGAGAATTCCGTCCCTGTGGATACCGGGGTAGAAGTTCCGCTGGCAGAATGGGCAGGCCTGCTCCTTTGGGTGGCGGAGGTGGTGGTGCCATCCTTGTTTGATATTTCCGTGGCATTCGAGGACAGAGGTCGCCTGGCAGTGCTGGTGGCCGTCGTGCCTGGTCGGCAGAAGAGAGAAAACGTCGAGTAATTTATCGTTAATAACATTTATTAACGAATTTTCGAATTATTATTAATAAACTATGATTAATAATCATAATTATTGTTTAATCACAACCAGCTCAGATGATGTTAAGCACATCACATCAGCATCCACACTTTCACACACATATCTTCGCCTACCCGCTTTGTGAGGAATGCCGAGGGGTCCCCCGAACTTCGAACCTCTGGTCGTGCCCGCAGGGGCGACTACCGAATGGGTCATGGAGTCTCCGGCGGTGGCGTTGTTGTGGTTGCTGACGACAGATGCTCCTGCAGTGGACGAAGACGAAGTCAGAGGCAATTGCCTGAGGGACTGACTGCTGCCATTGGTTATCTCCTCCAGAGACTGAAGTAAACATATGTATGTTTATGTATGTATGTATTACGTACATATGTATAAGTACGTATGAACATTGACGAAGCTGAACAAACATTACTCACTGTAAATTACTACCCTCATGATCACAATTTTTAACTCTTCAACACCAAACACCACCATCACCATCATCACCTTTGTCCCATTCATCAAGTTATACTGAGGACATCAACAAAATACTACTACTACTACTACTATCATCACCATCATCATAAGTGATCCCATATGGTCTAATGGTCTAATCACCACCACCACCATCATCATTGTCGTCATCAGCGACAACTTACCTCAGCAGGCTTTCTGACTAGCAGAAGGTAGGTGGCCATGATCTCGTTGTAGACGTTCTGACTGAGACACTCTTCAATCTCCTTCCTCCCATACCCCATCGACACCAACTTCTCTGAATGTTTATGGTAGGCAAGTAGTAAGATCATAATAATAATGATGATGATGATGATGATGATGATGTTAACTATCATCACCGTCATCGTCGTCATCACCACCACCACCACCATCATCATCATCATCATCATCACCACCATAGTCGCCTACCTATTATGATCGGGTCGTTGAGGTCCTTCTTAACCTCCGTGTAGGGTTTGAGCTCCTCGTCGAATCCGACACTCATCCACTTGTCCCTCATGATCGTCTGACGTGATGACGACGATGATGTTGATGATGACGGTAATGATGGTGATGATGATGACGGTAATGATGAATATGATGATGATGATGATGATGATGATGAGGCGAATTAAGTGATTTCACAAAAAACAACAAACAATAAAAAAAAGTATGCGCATCTCAAGACAAAAGAATCACCATTGCCATTGTCTTCACCATCATCATCACCACCACCACCACCATAATCGTCATCATCATCATCATCATCATCATCAATTCCTTACCACCTCGAGACTGGCTCTCTTGATTGGATTGAGGATGAGGAACTTCTTGAGCAGGTTCTCACAGTCCGTGGACATGTAGAAGGGGATCCTGTACTTGCCCCTCAGGACGCGCTCCCGCAACTCCTGATCGAAGGAGTGATTGAGTGGTGATTGCGACGAGTAATGATCAGAAATATTAATAATAATAATAATAATAATAATAATAATAACAACAATAATAATAATATAATAATAACACACATTATTTAACAATGAAATGTGAATGACAAAAACTAAATCATTAAATGACTATCACCACCACCATCATCATCATCATCATCACCACCACCAACCACCACCAACCACAACCAACACCATCATCATTGTCACCCACCTTAAGGTTCTGTCCATCGAAGGGAAGTGATCCACTGACTAGGGTGTAGAGGATGACACCGAGACTCCACACGTCCACCTCTGGACCGTCGTACTTCTTACCTGACATTCAAACAACCTGCACTCAACGACCACCAGTGGTGAGAAATGAATGAATGGATGGATGGATGGATTGATGGATGGATGGAATAATAAACATTACCTCTGCCAATTGATTACAAACTAGTAATTGTTATTAACAAGCAGGTCAAGAGTCACGATGTTAACTCCCAAATGAGTGAGCCAATGAACTTGGAGGCCTCACGACCTTGTCACAAATCATCCTGATTACAATTGTCACAAAACGTGACCCGTTAATCATGACCATTAAAGGCGTGCTCGGGCATATGTATGTGAGTGTGTCTTCACCAGTTTTGAACTATTTATCCATTCATCCATCAATCAATCAATCTTTCAATCCATTCATCCATCTATCAATCAATCATTCCGTCCTTCAATCTATTCATCCATCTATCAATCAATCAATCAATCCGTCCTTCAATCCATTCATCCATCTACCAATCAATCAATCCGTCCTTCGTCCAACACCCACCTCGGCAGGCCTCAAACGGAACTGACCTTGGAAAAGTTCGGGGGCAGCGTACGGGGGACTGCCACAGAAAGTGTCGAGTTTGCTTCCTTCTGTGAACTCGTTGCTGAAGCCGAAGTCTGCGATCTTGATGTTCAAGTCACCGTCCAGTAGCAGGTTCTCTGCCTGTTGCAGCCAATGGTGCTCGACGTTATCAATAATATAAATGATGATGACGATGATATGATGTCGTGGTGATGTGGTGATGACAACGCTGTTGTGATGAAGCTATGGGAATGGCATTGGTGACGATGAAAAAGGAGAAGAAGATGATGACGATGATATGATGTCATGGCAATGACAAACCATGACGATGATGATATTCTAATGTGATGGTGATGATGATGACGACGACGATGATGTAATAATGCATATGACATGAGTGATTGTGCGAGGAGCGTGCTACCTTCAAATCCCTGTGTACGATCTTCTTCTGATGACAATACTCGACAGCCGACACTATCTGATACGAGAAATTATAAGTGATTAATAAAAAGTAATAATAATAATATTGATGATGATGATGATGATGATGATGGCGCGCTGGTTGGCTGAATGGGTTACGTTCATGCATATGGCGGTAATTCGTTTTCGAAACCCCGAAACCCTGCACTGCCACAAGCGCCCTTGGAAAGGAGCGCTACATAAATGGTTAATAATAATAATAATAATAATAATGACAGCTAATTTATGTGGCACCAAGGCGTCTATTATAATAACGATAAGTTGAGCTGTCGTTGTCATCATCATCATCATCACCATCATCATCATCATCATCATCATCNAATAATAATAATAATAATAATGACAGCTAATTTATGTGGCACCAAGGCGTCTATTATAATAACGATAAGTTGAGCTGTCGTTGTCATCATCATCATCATCACCATCATCATCATCATCATCATCATCTACCATCGTTATCGTTATCGTTATCGTTATCATCATTAGTGAACATTCTCCTTCCCACATCATCCTCCTGGAAAGAGAGCAAGAAGAGAATGATGTCGATTTATTCTCTCCTACTATTTTCCAAGCACTTTTGCAGACCACCCGCATCATCATCATCATCATCATCGCCGTCATCATCATCGTCATCGTCATCATCATCATCATCATCAACATCATCATCG
This sequence comes from Hirudo medicinalis, assembly GCA_011800805.1. Classification (NCBI taxonomy): domain Eukaryota; kingdom Metazoa; phylum Annelida; class Clitellata; order Hirudinida; family Hirudinidae; genus Hirudo; species Hirudo medicinalis. Next base: position 43,848 of record MPNW01000436.1, read on the forward strand.
TCGTCATCGTAATCATCATCATCATCGTCGTCGTCGTCATCATCAACCAAGGATGGAGGGACGGAAGAAAAATGGTTACCTGTCTGAATTTGGCTCGGGCTTCTTTCTCCTTCATTCTTCCGTGAGCCACCAGGTAGTCGAACACCTCACCTGCGATGATGAGATGTTACAATAAATATTTAATGCGATTAATATTGTTATTATTAATATCATCATCGTCGTCGTCGTCGTCATCGTCATCGTCACCGTCATCATCATCATCATCATCATCATCATCATCATCATTACTAACCGCCACTGGCGTACTCCATCACCAGATACAGCGTCTTTTCAGTCTCTATGACTTCAAACAGTTTCACTGTAAATAATAATAACAACAACAATAATAATAATAATAATAATAATTATAATAACAATAATAATCATCATCATCATCGGCGTCGTCATCATCATCATCATCTTCATGAAAGTCTGTCGGGAATTTGGTGAAAGTGTTTCGCAAATGGAATGGGAATGAATTTTTCAAAGTACTACACTTTTACTTTGATGGCTGCGAACGCTAAATGAGCGATAGTTGTGACGTCAACAAATTAACATCATCATCATCATCATCATCATCATCTCAACCATCATCATCATCATCATGCCTAAAGATTAGGCGGATTAATATGCACTCTTCAAAAAAAAACAAAACAAAAACAAAGAATAAACATACTTAGGATAAGCATGAAAACGAAAAATACCGAAACTACGAAAACACCCATCAAGCCATGCAGTCTTGGATCTTATCAACGCGGTATCAACGTGATATCAACACGTCTTACGGTACCGTGTACACCGCGCACCGATGAGATGATTGATACGTTTTATCCATCATCAGCATCATTAACAGGCCTTTTAACACGATAAGTCGGTTGCATCTAATCTTCTTCTGATCGCATTCGCGATTAACGCGTCATTAACGCACTCACCTATGTTCGGGTGGTCGAGACTTTTCATGATCTTCACTTCTCTGAAGAGCTGCAAAGTTGATAAAAGAAAGAAAGAATTTAAACCATTCAAGACCGCCGACCGGATTACACGATGTCCACGACATGGACATGTTACATTAATACAATACATTACATTACATTAGCAATACATTAACAAGTCGGCAACATCGAATATCATCCATAATACACATCATTCATCATCGTCATCATATCACCATCACCACCACCATCATCACCACCACCATCATCACCACCACCATCACCACCACCATCATCACCATCATCATCTCAGAAGTCTGTGATGAGAGCACTATCGTCCGCTAACAGCTCTCCTTAGGGACGTGATGACACGATAACGCAGCTCCACACGTACGCACGCATCTCAGATCGCGTGTCGGCCTCGCGTAAAGATGCGACCCGGTAATCCCGGAGCATCTGGAAGGACCCAGTCCAGGTTAATCGGGTCATGAAGGAGGGAGTGAGATAAAAATGAAGACCGATGGGCGGCTATTTAAAGATTTATAGGCCGTTTTGTAATTGCCAGCTCATTGGATGATATTTTTAGCACTCTTCTGGATCCAATAAACACCTTGAACTTAAATTAAATTTAAACCTTAAACAATTAAATCAACTTATAAATAGACAAGATCACTGCAACAGATCAGCCAATCACAACGTCGGGTTCAACCAGCCAATGGGAATCTCTACGAACTGATGAACCCTCTCGACGGATAAAAATAGATTTCAGAATCGAGGGGATGACTGTAAAAAGTGAAAAGATCAAACACAGCCCGATCCAACGAGGCAGGGCATCCGGTATCGTCTGAGGAATGCAATAAGAGCAGCACTCTTTGAACTCTTCGTCACTGAGAGAAATAGAAATAGAGAGAGAGCGAGAGCGAGAGCGAGAGAGGGAGAGATAGAGAGATAGAATGACTGGAGGTGATGAAAGAAAGACTTTTGTTTTTTTTTCTGTTGAGTTTTAAATCGAAAATCGAAATCTCATATCAACAAAGTTGCAGACGAGACAAAAAAAAAGTGCCAGTGACACGGGGGAATTAAGGCGATTGTTTTTGGGTTGGATTGATTGACGGATGGATGGACAGATGGGAAGGAATGCGGAGGAGGAGGAGGAGGGCAAAATAGTTGGATGGTAAAAGTGGAGTACAGGCAAAAGTGAATTTAGTTCTGCTGCAAACGAGGGCCCCCAAAACAAAAGAACACAAGGAGGTAAGAGTTCATGAATATTCATGATGCTCATCAACATGGCCACCAAGGACCTCCTCAAAACTAAGACTGCAAGAACAAAGAAATCTAAAAAAAATAAAAAAAACTGGAATCACGTTTAGTCAACGTTCATCCCTGTCGTTACCATCTTTTCTGCCACTATTATCATCACCGAAAATCCTCCTCCTCCTCCTCCTCCTCCTCGTCGTCATCATCGTAATCATCATGATAATCATCATCATCATCACTAGGTCAATTGCAGGCAATTCCTGTCTTGAATCGAAACTATGCTTCTTCCCGAAGTAAAGTAGCGAGCAAATGTCAGATGGTTTTTCACGCTCCATCGTTGTTATTTTATTTTTTAAACAAAGTATGTCAACCGCCCTGAATGGCCGCCAACCCACGCAGGCGACAAAATGCTTCCAGGAGGAGGAAGAAGAAGAGGAGGTGGAAGAGGAGGAGGAAGAAGAAGAGGAGGTGGAAGAGGAGGAGGAAGAAGAAGAGGAGGAGGAGGAGGAGGAGGAGGAGGAGGAGGAGATAAGAGCTCTGATGTTTTACTACTCTGAGGAGATGGAATGACCCTTTCTACTCTTCGTGCTCGTGACGTCACGAAACAATTCATCCAATGGAAGACGAAAGGGAGGAAACTCGATCTATTTTCTCCATTTCTTAAATTTTTTGTCCAGAAATCTCTCGTTCAGCTCAATTCTCCAGACGGGTCCTTCTATCTATTTAGCAGAGCAGCCCATGCAGTTGGAAAAATTGACGATGACGATGGAGGTGATGACGACGACGACGACGACGAATGCGAGAGAGTGGGGAAAACCGTGGAGTTCAAAGTAGTGGAATCAAATTAAAATTCTTGCTTTGAATCTCTATTTAGAAAATCTAAAAATAAAATTCCTCCTCGAGGAAATGTCCATCTCTCGTGTAAATGCTCAGGACAACCGCAACAGCAACAGCAACAACAACCACTCTCTCTCCTTCAAGCTCTCCATCCTCATCAAGCTCTCTTCACTATACTTCACACCTGCCTTTAAAATCAACACTCCGTATTTTGGGTCTAGCGACGATGGACGTATTGGGTAATCAATCCACGCTACACTAGACCCAGCCACTTGTGAAAACGTCCCCAATCTGTGCACAACAGGGGACCAGAAGACAGAAACTGCTCTTCAAATTAATACTTCCTTTTCGCCTGCCTTGACGGCTCAGCTTTCAGGAATAGGCCTTTGATTTATATAGCGCCAAATATCGGTTTACCTCACTCCTTTACTCAGAAGTATTATTTATATTGGCTATAAAATTTCAACAGCTCATCTTCCTTAGCATCTCTACTAGTTCGTCAGTCTGTCATTTTTCCACCCTTAGCAAAAACAACGGAACAAGACTGACAAAGGAAGTCGAACAGCAAGGCGATGAAGGCCACAAGCAGACGTCAGAGCAGCAGGGTGGAGCCTCCAAACTGCTTCGACGAGAGTGTGCACGAATGAACGAGTGTACGTACGTGAGAGTTTAAAGAAGGATCGATAACAAACTCCAAATCATCGCTGAGTCACCGACCACACCCAATGCACCATCAGTCCCGTCATAATTCGTCGTTCTCACAATCAACATCATCATATTTCATCACCTTCATGACGACGATGACGATGGAGATATTGACGACGATATCGTCGATAGCAGCCGACCACAAGATGTGGCAACCCAGACCACCATTGCATAAGATTGTCATGACAGTCGAGCAGCACTTGAAACGACCTTGAAACAATGGTCACGTGTGGGGTGCAAATCGTACCAGGCCCCAGTATCAACCACCATCCAGTGAGTTCAAAGGAAACTCAAGGAAAACTGGAAGCACCACAGAAGAGGTCATGAGTCATGACCTCAGGGTAAGGGAGAGATTACAACAACAGAAGAGAAAAAGTGAGTTGATCTCCAAAGAGGACGACGCAGCAGTAAATTCATTGGCAGGCTAATGAATAATGAACGAGCTACCAGATTGCAAGCTGGCCTGCAGCTGTGTCCATCTGTTGTTTACGAATCAGTTGCTTCTTTCATCCGCCCATCCGTCCATCTATCGCTCACTTCACTTCAGTTCTAGGCTATGATGGGGGGAATGGATATAGGAGGGGTTAGGGCAGTTATAGGTCAAGACAGGTGCATCGGACGCACTACAGATGGATGGCAGGGAGAGCTCATTGAATCACAAGTCTGTGGAAGCTCTCCAAACACTCAGGAGATGCTCCTTAAGTGTTTTCCTCTCACACATACAAACGCACACACACATACAAACATGCACATACACATACAAACACGCACATACACATACAAACACACACATACACGCACAACGATTCTGGGTAGGGTTAAGGTTAGAGTCGGGATTAGGGTTAACAAAGGTTCCCCTGTTCACACAACCTCATGCGAATATTTTCTCAGGAAGCTAAATTCTCGAAAAGAAAAATTGTCATTATCATAAAATAGGTTCAGGCAGGCAGAGTATTTAACGAGCGTCCAATCATCCAATCTCCCAATTAATATTTTACATTCATCATTATTTACGTAGGTCTAAAACTCCAACACAATAATAATAATAATTATTATTATTATGATATTTATTATAATATAACATAATTATATATTTATTAATAATATAATATATAATAATAATATTCCAATAATATCCAATAATAATAATATATAATAATAATATTCCAATAATATACAATAATAATAATATATAATATAATAATAATTATTATTATTATTATAAAAAATATGCATAATTTATGCATAATTATAATATAGACGCCCATTGTAACAGCACTCATTAGCATAATGAAGTAGGAGGCTGGAGGTCATTCCACTTAGCAAAGGCAGTCCAATCTGCCAATGCAAACAAACATGAAACAAGAAACGAATTGGTCACCCTATCAGGATTGACTTAATATTCTAATTAGGCAATTAATATTCAAGAGATTTATAATTAGTTCATTCATTCATTCACTCATTCATTCCGAGAGCAAGTGCCAACCAACCTTCTGTAGGCTGGAGCTGTTTAACTGGGTCTTGTCGATGATCTTGATGGCGACCTTGGAGGATGGAAATGCAAATTGAAAGAAATAAAGAAACTATTTGTCAGCCATCATTACGTAATCGATCAGTTATTAATATCACTGTTTTAATTATTGCAATTATTATTATTATTATTATTATTATTATTATTATTCCATCTTCCAAAACATCATCATCATCATCATCATCATTCCTCTGACCTTCGCCAATTGCTTCTTTATCACCATCACCACTACTGTCATCATCATCAGCATCATCACCACTACTGTCATCATCATCAGCATCATCACCACTACTGTCATCATCATCATCATCATCATCATCATCATCACCACTACTGTCATCATCATCATCAGCATCGCCATTATTGTCATCATTGTCATCACCACCACCGACAAGATCATCATCAACTTCAGACAAGAAGATTGATGTAAGTCGACCAGGCAGGAGCACATTTACACTCTGCAACTTGCAAGTGCCCAGACAGTGCAGACAACCTCTCAATCATGAACACGCACAGGACACCAGAGTTCGCGATGCTGGATTCATCGGATTTGTGCATCATCATCATCATCATCGTCATCGTCACCATCGCCACCAAAACAATCACCTCCCCATTCGTGTCAACGGGGTCAGCAGTGAACCAATGTCCATCCAGGGTGACCACCTGAGTCCCCATACGAATATTTTTGAATGGGGCGTCATTTTCTTACGAGAGATGATAAAAGAGAGAGGGGAGAGGGGGAGAGAGAGATTCATTATTCATTAAGAAAGCACATTCATCCCTTTAACTTCCTTTAGTCATTCATTCATTCACTCATTTACTAACTCATTCACCCATCCATCCATCCATCCATCCATCCACCCACTCACTCACTCACTCACTCACTCACTCACTCACTCACTCACTCACTCACTCACTCATTCATTCATCCATTCTCACAACTTTTTGCATCAAAATAAAGAAAACTCCATCACGAAGAAAAGTTGTCCCAGAAACAGGCTCGAATATCACACGCAGACGAATTCGATCTTTCAAGCACAGACACGCACACACACACACACGCACACTCAAACACTTTCGCATAATTGGCAGGAAGTGACTGAGGAACTTTTTAAAAGATGGCGGAGGAAGATGACGACATGAATGGCTTGTAGAGGAAGCAGAGTCTGTGCCTCCCT
>MPNW01000436.1:55326-71146 GCA_011800805.1 Hirudo medicinalis
ATCGGTCGAGCTTCCTGCAGTGAGAGAAAAACAGCGAAATCATTCATTATTCATGGAGGAAGCGAGATGATCTCCCTTTGAAAGGAAGTTAACAGCAAATAGAAAATAATTGTCCACATGTAATGCTTTTCCACGTCTAATGCTTTTCCATGAGCTGAGAATCACTCAAAAAGACTCTGTGGTGCCAAGAAGTGATATAATTACAACGTCAATTCATCTTCGTTTGTCCCAATTTGCCAGAATTATGCAATGTGAAAGTTTTGAAGAAACCAAAACAATTTAGGATCCTGTTCCTATGGTTTACAAGCGATGTTTTTAAGGATTTGACAATCATTTATTGCCATTAATTGCATTAATCATTTGCCAGAGTAATAAATTCGTTATTGCAAACCACCTGCATTTATTTGAATGGAAACATTCGAAAATAATTCATTGTTGTGATAAAAAAAAATGTGTCTGTCATATTAGTGCTTATAATGTTTCATCTGCAGGCAGAAAATGATTGAAACATAATGAAATTAACGACCTAACCTGCACTAAATGTCTTTCACCTAGTATCAGGTATCAGAAGATTCACAAAGGGTTTTCAAAATGCCAAAATATTAAGCTTGAACAGACACTAGGGCATATAAAAAGTAACGAATCAATCCCAGACTGGAAAACATATCAAACTCGCGCAAAAACAAACTGCTGAATCGACGATGTGCCAGGTTTTGGTCCGACTAATGATCTAAATTAGTCAAAAACGCCCCTAATATCAAACCGACCAGCTCCTACACATCAATTGTAAAGACTTTAAGCAATAACCTAGCGACAGATTTTTTTTTATAAAGCAAAACAATGGACAGGATTTATCTTGATTTGAAATTTTAAAAATAATTGTGATCGCCACCGAGATGGAGACGCGTGCGGTTGCCCCAGATCTCAAAACGACTAAAATCAATTACAAATTTCAAAACTGATGGCCCACCTCGTTAAGGATGAATTTGAAAATTTGTCAGAAAAGTGCAAATAAAGAGAGCAACGAAATCAGGAATTTTCACTATCCATGACTCAAAATGGCGAAATTCACCGAAAGATGCTTTTATCCTCGAGAAAATTTATTTTTTTCTCAACAATGCGATAAATTATATGTAATAAATAAATATCGAGTTCTTGACGAAATTAATTGCTAGAAATTGTTGTATTATTTAACACCTTTAATTGAACGACCAGGTAACGCCTCACATGAGAGTTGCTCAAAAGGCGACTCACTCAGTGGCCGACACCGTTGCTTGCCAATGGTTAAACCGTTAATTCATTCCTTGGAGACACTAACACCGAGATGCTATCTACTTTCGGGCGGCAGGATCACATTTATTTATTTATTTATTTGATTAAAGTCCATGCAACGGCAGGATCAGACACAATGAATTCATTTTTATATTCTTAGCCAAGTAACCTTTTTGTCGAACTTAGTTCAAGGACGGGAGGTTCTCTTAGCTAATTCCTAAGTCATTTCACAAGTTGGCAATTATATTTAGGCCTTGTTTCACAAGTTAATTAATCGCTATATTTTACCGTAGTATTTCATCTGGAATTATTTATCACGAAAAACATTCTTAACAATGTAACAAAGGCAAACATCGGAATCCAAAGATGTGGTTATTTATTCAAAACAATAGATCTACAAAAATTTATTAGTGTTAATATTAGACAAGCTAATAAACTAGTGCTTGGAGCCAGATTTTATGCAGACAAACCCCAAACGCCTGAAACTCGTTTCAAGACCACCATAATTAATTAAGTTAAGTTAAGAATGTTCTTAACTTTTTAGGATCTGTTGTAATTAACCTCACACCTGCTAGGAGCACATGCGATTCCAAAGCAATCCTGACAAACATATGCCTTCACCGATTGTGTTGGCAATTATCTGATATTTAAACCTTTTGGTTTTTTAAGACTGGAAAGTTACCGTCTTTGGTTTTCTTTCCCATGGGTTTCTAGAGAGCCGAATATTCGAATTGGATAAAATTCGCTCGCTCATTTCTGCCGAGAATCATGAAAAATTAATCCGCAAAATATTAAATCGTTCGATTAATCAAAATACTGTCATTTGAGGTCGACGTCCGATTAATTGCCCGCCACTTTCCGAGTTCGTCTGGTAAGACTTCTTGCACCTCAACAGGGCTTTAAACCAACTGCCCCTAAAAAGGGTTCCTCTTGACAAATGTTTTTCACGACATGATCACACGATCACATAAGTTAGCGCCCTTAGCGCTCACGTCTACGAGGTTTTGCCAATAATCTGGTAAAAGGTAATATATCTGGTAAAAGTGAATTTCTTGCTAAAGCCTAGACTTGTACTCATGTCAGATAACCTTAAAAGCTGTTCAAACTGATCAGTAGCAGTTAAGAGTCTTGGAAACCAAATAATGTGATGCAAATCATTGGCAACCAATCCTTACTTGGCAAACAATCTCTGGTAAGTCATTTTAATGTCAATCAAAGACTATCGATTCGTCGATCAATCAAGAAATTTGAAAATAACCGGTCCAATGAGAGAAGTGAAAAAAAACCCACAAAATATAAAAATACAAGAAAAGGTGGAAGATGCATGTTAGAAGCCAATTTGTAAACAAGCCAGAATGAAAACCTTTGGAATAAACAGAACCTACATGTTGGGATTGCAAAATGGATGGTATGGTTATTACATTATCACCTTGAAACAATTTGAGCAACGATGATGAAGTCGATGACGGAGACCGTGACGCCACAATCTTGTGATCCAAAGCAGACTAGGCAAAAAAAATAGTATGTGCATTACCAAACTACCCATCATCAACTCTACTGATCAATCAACCTAACCTAAGAAGATTTCAATCAATCACTCACTCACTCACTCAATCAATCAATCAATCACCCAATCAATCAATTCAACCAAGAAGAATGAAGTTCATCGGCAGGAGAGCTGATGGTCCACAGTCTTCGTGCCTGCCTTGGACTTCCTCCGGAATATGTCGGAGTGTTGAAGCCAAGGAAATGTTGCTGTTCTTGTTGTTGTAGGAGCCTCTTGTTGGAATTAGAGTTGTTGAAGATCCAAAGGTTGCTGGAGACGAAGCAAGGCTTGGATTCCTGGATCAGCGGATAGACTGCAAGAAAAAGAAAAAGATAACCGTCGTCGACCAGCATAACGATGTCGACATCGTTTCGGCTTCACGAACACGACCGAAGAATTAAAATTCTGATTAATTTTGGTCAATTAAAACTGCCTAATAAATGCAAATATAATAATTATGTAAAAATACGAGATCTTCTGGCAACACGAACAATATCATGGAGAAGAGTTGAAATAAATGAAACCAATGAAAATCACAATCACAATGATAACCGTAATTACCCAATGATAGGAAGAGCATGGAGAAGATGAAAATTATCCCATAAAACCACCAATTATAATATTCTCTGATCAAGGACTTGGCAGTGCCCCAAAAGGATGGGTCTGAAAACAATCAGCATTCCAACAGTGTCAATTTCATGTCTAAGATAATCACTAATCATGAAGCAAATTTATGAAATGTGATAATCATGTCAACAGATGTGTTATGGATATTGCATTCCCTTAAATACTACCAAGGCAGCTTCAAATCCTTGACATACCCTTGACAGTGTCGGGCGTAATTTTGACAAACACGTCCACCGTCTGTCCACTGCCGACGCAAGACGCCGTGACCCTGACCCGAGCGGCCGAATCGGGCATCCCCGACAGGGAGAGGTAAAACGTTGCTACATTCTGGAAATACCTCGGAAGATTGGACACCTTGACGATGCTGTCATCCTCAGACGATACCTGGAGTAAAGAGATCACTTACCTTGCTATCTTGTGTAGAATCAATTTATTACTAGCACCATCTATTCAATAGAACCAAAATAATCCTAAACTACAAGACACTATGTTAATTATTTACTAATTTAGCAAACAATTATTAAAATTATATAACAGCAAAATAATAATAATAACAATGATAAAATGTAATAATAAAACAACAAATAAATATGAATTTAATAATTACTAAAAATAAAATAATTACCGATTAATTAGTTACTTAATTAATCAATCAATCAATCAATTAATCACCACTAATCGCTTCAAGACGTCCTCCGTCGTTAGGATCTCCAGTGACGCCTTGGTTCTCGTGCGACCGAGAACCAGACCGCGCTCGTTGATGATGCGGAAGGCAGGAAGGAAGAGGAGTTCGACGGGGTCGGAAGGTACTCCCTCAGAATCCAGGCTCGACATCGCAGGGGACGCAGTGAGGTGCACGTGTCCACTGAAGACGGCCAGTTCCTGACCCAGCTTTTCGGACAACTCCAACGAGACGAACTTGCAGTAATAAGCTCCTGCGTCGACAGTTTGTGGAATTAACACATGGAATCAAATAAACTATTGATAATAATGTCACGAGTTGGTAATAATGTCACGAGTTGGTAATAATGTAGCGAGTAAATAACAATTATTCATTAAATAGGAGTTGAAACACATGAGGTCAGCCTCAAAAATCTTTGCATCTCAAACAGCACCAAAAAATCCAGACGCACGTCGTCGAATGCAATGCCAGTCTCTATGCCATGCACCTGACTAGGCGAAACGAGTGCACGTAGTGATCAAGGTCAAGCTCATTCAGGACCTCACCCGTTTTGTGGCAGAAGAACGGCACAACGTCGAAGACTTGATCGAGAGTGAAGTTTTCGTGCGTCGACGAAAACCTTGCCGAGCAGGAGTAAGGATGACTCGGTGGCACAACATGACCGACTCTGCCCATGCAGTTGTCTCCTTTGTAGGTAAAAATTGAGGTTTAAAAATTAATCTCGTAGTGTTGGATGCTTATCCAGATGTCTTGGTCGAACTGAGGTCAATAATAAATGTTACAAGGTCATCGACGGGCTAAAAATTTACAATGAAACACAAACAATTTGACGAAAGGGTCGGTCGGAATGAAAACAATTAAGAATTTTATTGGATGAAGATCGATAACACATCATCAATTAAGATCTTGTCGCATCGGGACGAAGGAGTTCGGACGACGACGTGATCGATCATTCCGTCTACAAATCCATTTTAGAAATATCTTAGACGGGGTTTTTTCTCACCGATGACCATCTTGTCTGCCTCACCGGCCTCACTGCTTAGCAGGACTCGGACGAGTTTTGAGGGCTCGGAGTTCGAAATGGTGACTTCCTCGGGCTTCAAATCCAACTGTAGTACGGGCAGCACCGTCACCTAGACCGTATAATAGGTAGACTAAGATGCAATCGTGGTGACTAATTGCAATAAATTTAATAATAATAAATAATAAATTTAAATATTAAATATCTTTAAACCATTATCAGTTTGAATAGAGAAAGACAGTCATGCTAACATCGGTCTTGGCTGTGAATCTTTTGTGAATGTAGACGATGTGAGCACTTCCAATGCCATGAGCGACGGCAGTGCCTGATTGATCGATGGAGATTACGTCGTCGTTCGTGCTCGACCAATGAGATTGCTCTGCGAAATTGATGTGTAATCAGCCACAAAATATCACTTTTTAAACATAGACATTCGAAATATGTTCATATTTACTAACAAAACGTAGAAGCACAATGACCAAAACACTCTCATTGTTCGATATTTCGGACAAATATTTAAAATATATAAAACACATATAATTAATTATAAAATTATAATATTGGAGAACATAAAAAAGCAAGAATTAAAAATGAGAACACAAAATGAACCAATATATAACAAAGTGGTGACTAAATCCAACCTGGAGACTCAGGAAATGTGGAGTTGAAGCAGACGACACTCCCCAGTGTCACTCTGACTCTGTGAGGGACAAGCGATTCAACCACGTTGATTCCAACATAATCTGCTATGGACGCATCGGACGAAGCATAAATCTGGAATTTATATGAATAAAAAAATAAGAATAAAGAACAACAAATAAAAATAATAGAATTAAATACAATAAAAAATAAACTTAGAGAATAAAAAACAACTTGCACGCTTCCAGAGAAAAGCAGACGACAACATCCCTCCCTGGTCAATCGCTTTAATGCATGACATTTGTCGCAAGCATTTAATCAAAAACAACAATAAGTCATGCACTGCACGAACTAAGATTACTTTCGCAACTACTTTTGACGATAATGTTGTGGAAAATATCTAAAACGCTCGTGCAACATTCAAATCCCACACGCCATCTATCGAACCCCGTTTGCAACGCCACCGCAAACTCAAAAATGGTGATGAAAAAAACCACGCGACAATATAATTACCGTAATAACAACGTTAATTAATAAATAAACATTAAAATCTATCCACGAACAACTGCACTCGGATTAACAGCAAACAGAGAACATCGCACACTGGCGAAATGTATACAAAAGAAAAAACCGCGAAAGGTAGTATGGTAGGGGGCCGAGCGCCGGCTGTCATGGAAATATTTCATTAACTTTGAAAGCGAGGCTCCCGACAAGTGACTAGCTGCTTCAATATACCAAGGTAATAGTTTTCGCCGACTAACGATAAATTTAGCGAAAGTCGTAGGCTAGAAAAAAAACAACTTTCTTTCGGATTTTCAATGATGATGATGGCCTCGCAAAAGTTGTTGCATGCCGGAGACGAAATTCAATTGGAAACAAAAGGTGGCACGTTCAGGGGTCGCGTGCACTTGAAGAATGCCGACAGAATCTACCTGGGTAAGATTGTTGACTTAAACACCGGAGTGTCCCTGCCCGGTCTAAGATGTTTCTTAAAGAAGGAGGTCATCTCTTCGAAATTTGTGCGAGGAAGCGAATTGGCAAGCAGCGTGTCCGACCAAGACGACCCGACCACAGCACCGAAGCTTGAAGCCATAAGAGTCTTCGCAGATCAGGCGGAAACCGTTTCCGAAGAGCCCTGCGACGTTCAAACCGTTGATAAAAATGAGGAGGAGGAGGAGGAGGAGGAGGAGTACGGAAGCTCTCTAGACGACAGCGTGGACATCAAGATGATGTCAAAAATCAGCAAACTGAAGAAACTTCTCGAGGATTGCAAAATATCTAGAAAGGCCGTGCACTCACATTCCCAAGAAGAGGCCAATAACGTGCAAGAACAAATCTCCAAGTCTCCCACAAAGCTCGACAAAGCTCACTTCAGATACAACTACGTCGTCATAGATTCCGTCGGCAGCATCTTCTACAACAGCATAGCCGAGTTGAAACATTCGGGATCCGTCGGCGTGGCTTTCGTCGGATCGGACGTAGAGAGAGGAACAGACTTTTCTTGGGTTGCAGTGCATGCCAAGGACTTTTACCTTTACGACATCTTGTCTCTGGGCGACCTCGCCTTTGCCGAGGGCCTGAAAGACGTCTTTCACGACGAGAACATCGTCAAAATCGTCTTCGATTGCAGAGCCGCCTCTCATACTCTCTTACATAAGCACAAATCTCTCCTGACCAATGTCATAGATCTCATGGCATTCGAAGTGATGGCCAACTCGTTTTCTTTTCCGTCGGGTGGAGTGAGCATGAAAATGAATTCGCTCGTCACCTGCGTCGCCGGCAACCTGAATCCTTCCGTTGTCGAAGTCCATTCTCAGACGAGCAGGCTTGAAAAAGCAAGAAATGATAGCAAGTATTGGAATCTGAGGATAAGAGGAACAGCAGATCCATTGAGGGAGGAGTTTGAAGACATGCTACAGGCTGTCATTTTTGAGGTTGCACATTTGAGAAAACTCAAGCAAGCTTTGACCAAAAAGATGATGAGTCCCGTCATCGACGCCACCGATTTCCTCCTCTCCTCCTTCAGGGACACGACGAAACTGCAACTCCTGCCGAAGGACGTCTCGAGCACGCCGAAGGAATTCAAGGACAGGTCGGTTCTCGGCCACGCCGCAGAGAATTGTAGGAACAAGACAATGAAACTGATGAAAAGTTTAGACTGCAATCTTAACGGTAACGGGTCAAACACGACAGAAAGTATCGACAGATTATTGGACGCTTCCCATTGCGTTTCAAAAAAAGTCACAAACGGTGAAGTGGTGTCGCTCGGAGATGAAGTCTTCGACTCGACAGAGACCGTGGACTCGAAGTCGATTTCCTCTCGGTCACTGTCAGATCAAAGTTCAAACAATCGCCTTCTGTCGATGTTGATGGCAGAAACTAAGGACGGACGGGCCAATGCCGACATCTCGTTTGCACCCTGTGGAGCCGAGGTCGGCTACGAATCCAGCACAAAATCAAAGAAGACACGAAGACACAATAAAATCTGAAGTCTACTCCCTGAACAACGAACAGCCATTTTTAATAAACAAATCGACTTTTGTCATTTTTTATGGGCATGACTTTATAGGATTTTAAAATAATTAAAGTGTGAATAATGTTTATTCTGTTTTTCTTTCTGATCTCTATACAAATATAAACAAGAAACAAGGCATCATCCTAGTATGAATAAGATGTAGTTAAGACAAAAAAAAAATCAAAACGTAGACACAAGCTGAGTTGACATGTAATTGGGCAGCGAAAATGACATAAAAATGATTGAAGGTTAAAATTATTCCTCAAGCAGGCTTGTCACAATATTGTTTACAGTGACTCATAGGACTACCAGCCATTACAATTATTTGAATTGTGGAGGGGAGAACAATTATGAAACATTTTTAAGTTGTTGATGTTTATTCTGTCTCAATGGGATTTAATTGCCACAAAAATAAATTAAATAATAAAACTTATGATCAAATTTTAAAACTTTGCAACTCGTAGTCTTTGGTTTCATTTGTCAAGTCAGTGATTTAAGGGCAAAATGGAATGTTTATATTAATAGACAATAATCATCTAATCATTCTTTAAATGTTCAACAATGTACAACAATAACAGACATCTGAAGCAGAGGAGCAGTGGATTCAACTCTCCACCAGTGTGGCAGCAGGGTGGCTACAGTTTCTGCAACAGACCAGTAGAAACAAGGGACTATGGTTTTGACTCCAGGCCAACTGGGTGGAAGGCATCTTTATTTGATAATTCTCTGTCAAAGGGACAGCAACGACAAGGCTCGAATCAATTTAGTGGAAGTGCATGGGGCTGTCAAACTTCTACTTCCTATCAATATGGTCAGATCCAAAATAGTTCAAGGGCCATGACAAGTGGTGTCAATGGATCCTTTGGTGCCTCCTCACCAAGATCACAAGTAATCAGTCCTCTCTTCAGCCCTGGATTCAACAATCTTCTCTCAGATATTTCATACCAGTGCACAAATGATTACAATGTCCAACATGAAAATGGACCAAGACCCTTAAGTTGGCAAGCTAAGTATAGTCACAGTCAAGAACAATTGTGGCCAACTGCTCAAAACTACAGAACTGCTTCACCAACTTCTCTGCAGACAACTAACTCCAGCTTAGGCTCTAATCAAAATGGCTCATTTGAAAGCAGAACGTCGTACGGAACAAAAGAGTTCGGCCATGATTCGAGTGCAAATTGGAACTCTCAAACCAAAAGAAGGCACAGTGGCGATTGGACACGACAGTCGGGAAGCTTACAAAGTTTGCAGGAGTCGACAACTCAGAGGAGTATTTTGAGGCTGTCTTCGACACCCCCTACAGGCCAGTCGGTTCGATTCAGGAAAGAGCTGGAGTTTTCCGGGGTAGACGGAAATCTGTCCTTTCACAGCATGGACGACACGTTCGACAGCAAGGTCGTCTCTGTCCCCGACGCGAGGCTCGGCTTTCCGTCGTCTCAAAAGCCGAACGATTCGTCACCAAGTACTAAGACGCTCCCATCACTGAACATCGACCTCACTCCTACATCAATGCAGACAACGACCAATGTATCAAATAGTCCCAAATCCCAAAGTTACGAACTCGTTTCCACTTGGCAATACTTCTTCTCGAAAGAGCATCAAGAACTGAACGAAAAGAGCCCCTTGTCGGTGAGCAACTGTTCCCATACCAAGGAAAGAACCGTTCACGTCGTGACGAGCTCGGAGAGAATATTGAAATTCCTCATTGTTTCCTTTTTTGTCGTCACTTTCGGACTGTACGTAATTATATGCGCCGCCGACTTTGTCGGCAGATTTCTGGGCGACTGAGTCGTGAAGAGCGAACCCTTTTGTTGGAATAAATTACATTTCGACCGACTCGACGATCCGACGAATTTCGGAAGGCTTGTTTGAAATCGTCAGCGGCAAATCGCTGGGGCTCACTAATTGTAATGCAAAGCTGTTTGCTTAGTAAAGTTATTAATGTTAAACGAACGACGAGGACGAACGTAAAAACGCCTTTGCGAATAATTAAAGAACACAACATGAAGTAAATTATGCGACCAGAAATCGTCCATGACTATGGTGTCTCACCTTGAGAATGCTGAATCCCACGTCGACAGTCCTGATGGACAAAATGCTCTCGTCTTTGGACTTCCTAGCCACCAGTATGCTGTCGTGCCTGTGCACGATTTTAGACTTTGTCAATTGTGGCGCTCGTCGTAAATGTGTAGTAAGCATGGCGTCAGAGGCGCTTTTTGTTAACCTCCTTCCCGAAATCTCTTGCGGCAGTGCTAGCTGGGTTTCGAACATGACCCGTTACGACCGTTGCCATTACTCTCTGAGCTAACTTGCATGCCAAAGTTTATCATCGCCCCAATGGTCTCCACATACCTATTCAACTGGAATGAGAAGCCAGTTTTGATGGCATGGAACTTGCTCCCCAAGTTGTCATGGCAACCTATCTCCATCTCAAACTCGTGACCGGTCGGGAGCTGGTAATTGTCATTGTGGAAATGGGTGGTCGGCCTGGCCGTGATGTAGACGAGGGGTTTGACCTATTTACATAATCAAGAGTAATGAGCTATTATGGACAAAGAATTAAGTAAATGATGTAATTTTCAAGTATAGTACTAGAACACTTAAAATCAATAATAGTACTAATTAAGTACAAGCAATTGAATTGTTAATAATTAGTTGTTTTGGCTCACCTCAGCTACAAAGCTAAGGGTCTGATTGAATTGCCTTTCCTTGCTGTGTGCCTGTAAAACAACTGGAACTGTGCCAAACAGGGGACCTGACCTGAGCAGCCCCTGCTCATCAACATGGACCAGTCCACTCTTTGAGAATGTAGTATATTCAATCCTAATGCCAGGGGTGTTGTCTCTGGCATTGTCAAGGCAAGAAAAGCTCAATCAAAACTAAATAAAACATTGCAGATGTAAATTCCAAGAACTAAGGATAATAATACCAATAGTACTGATTGAAATAAACGAAATGGACCAACAGTGGCAATATTGCAACAACAACTTTAACTAACAGGCTGCTTAAAAGTCTGAGCTCAGAGTCTGGCATCATGAGCAGCTGTGAAGAGGCCGTCATCATGGGGAAGATGATCCTAAGTGGCTCTAGGACCTCTATGACGACACTGTCGATGAAGTACAAGCTCCCTTTGTTCGGGTCGGTCGCCTTCAGGGTCACGGTCACGTGGCCTGGTTTCAGGGCTGCGAACGTAATGGCAAAGCCTTTGCCATGAAGGCCAAGATTTGAGGTCTTCTGGAGACAGAATATGACAAGATCAAGTAAAAGGAAGGAAGTCTAAAATCACTTGATCATGGCAAATAATCCAAGGAGTGACTTCCTTAGAGTCACTAGCACAAAGATGAATGTTAGTAGAGAGCAACAATTGCTTAGCAAGAGAGCTTATATTTGCCTACCATGGACTTAAACATGCTATTGTTTGTAGTGGCCATAATAACAACAATAATAATTATGTTGCAATAATTCAACAACAACAACAACAACAACAACAACAACAATAATAATAATAATAATAATGATGATAATAATAATAATGATAATGATAATAATAATAATAATGATAATAATAAAAATAATAATGATAATAATAATGATAATAATAATAATGAAAATGATAATAATAATAATAATAATAATAATAATAATGGTAGAAATAATTAGATTCAATAATATTATTATTGCTGCAATAAAGACAAGGACTTATAATGACAAATAAAATAATAATAAATAATAAAAATATAATAAATCAATTTGAACAAAACCTTTTCCCTTTCGAGGGTACTCCTGAGCCAAGCGACGTGCGGGTCATCGACGGACCAGTCGAACTTCATTTCTTCTGAGAACGAATAGGGCTCGATGACCTGACCATCGAGGCCCTTGGCAACCAGGGACATCTGAGGAAATGAATCGGAAAACGGAATTACTTTTTATTTTAAAAACACATTTTTTTCCTTTCATTTGTCATTTTAAAACGTCGTCGACAGTGAGTCATTGTTTATCATCCCGATTTGCATTTTTAATTTCGCATCTCCCCGTTTCGACAATTTCCACAATTTAGATCGACGACCTCGTTTTCGGCTCGGATCGTCTTGATCGGACAGCTGATCTTCACTCCTCTCATTTCGACCACGTTGACCGTCGCGAAATCCTAGTGGTATAAATAACGTATGAAGACCGGACGTTAACAGACGCAACAAAAGTACTCCTTTCAATTAAAGTATTAAAATAATTAAATTTTAATATGTATATATATATATATATATATATATATACATATGTGATTATATTTTAATACAATATATATATGATTATATATACATATAATATAATATAATATATATAATTATATTTTTGGAAATTCACCTCGGAATGTACGACTGTTTCGTCTCCCTCGCTCCCCACGCTCCTGGCCGTGACCTTCTGCACCCCTACCATCAATGCCCTCAGCAAGCCTCCTTTGGAGATATCAAGTACACCATCGTATCCTTCGACCACAAACTCCACCATGCTGTCAGGCATCAGGGGACCACCGTAAGCTTGCATCTAGAAGCCAAAGGCAAGACATATTGAAACTGTCCCACGAAAAGTACGACGTTTATACCTGCAATCTACTCACCTGAAATGTGGTGCCAGGTGTGATGGTGATCTCCTTTGGTTCTATTCTCAGTGGAGGGAATACCTGGGAAGATTTAACCATTGCAACAGCAACAACAACAGCAACAGCGACAACAACAACAATAGCAACAAAACATGACGAAGAGGAACCTACAACTCCACTCGTCAACAAGAAACTGCTCAAGTTCTCCGCNACAAAATCATTCAAATTTTGAAAGGCAGGATTATTGTAGTTAATCACATTTGGGAAACATCTCTATCGTACTGAAACATGACAACAGACAGCAACAACAACAACAACGACAACGACGACGACAACGACGACGACGACGACAAGGAAAACAATAATTTAGTTGTAGCACAATTTCACCATGATAACAGTAAAAATTAGTCTTTTTTTTGCATGAAATACTTTCCAAGTGATCAAAATAACTAACAGAAAGTCAAATTAAGTTAATGTCGACAAAAATATAATCTCAAAAGCACTCATACCTGTATCTCCACAGCATTACTCAGAACTGGGTATCTTTCGACTTCAAAATCATCGTCCAAGTCATTTACTGAGGCATCTTCCATGTCCGACATGAACACGTTTTTGGATATTGCAACGACCAATGAGGTGCTGCCCAGGGAACGAGCTTCTATTCGATAGGTTGCACTGTTTCTGCTAGGAACCTCCATTTTATCGCTGCAAGAGAAATTTAATAAAAATAATAATAATAATAATTTTAATGAATAAAAATTGTATGAATTTCTTCACAACTTTTCAGGACAAATCCACCATCGTCATTATCACCTACATTGTCTTCATAGCATGCAACTGTGACGTTCACTGTGGTAACTTCTGACAACGCTATCAATCAGTAAAGACCGACCAACCTGATGAGCAGGATGTCGGAGCTGGATTTGAGCACGGGATCCATGAGACGGTAGAACTCGCTGGGTATAACTCGCCCCTCACTATCAAAGACTTCCAGTGCCAGTCTTGCTTCTCCATGCAGGGGCATCTGCAAGTGATGATAATGATGCTTTGTGACCATAACTGATAGGTTGCATTGCATTATTTACCAAGAGAAAAGAAGAATTATGTTCATCACCTCCATCATCATCATCATCATCATCATCAACATCAACATCATCATCAATTCACCTTCTTGGGTGCCGAAAGCACGATGGAATCAACATCCGAAATGACGACAGAGGACTTGGCAGGAACTGCCGGAAGGAGACAAAGATCGGTCACAGTGACCTCAAAATGTCCTTCACTCAGGGGAATGATCTGGATGAGACACATTTTATGAGTACCGACACTCTTGGTATTGCTTTATTATTATTATGTCATAATTAATAAATGTTATGAAAACATTAAAGTAATAATAATAATAACACTTATTACTAAATAAAATAAATAATAATAATAATCCATTCAGATCAGTTGGTCAAGCATTCAAATTCTGCCCACCCTTATTTCCTGAGAAACAAGTGGACCATGAGCCACTTTTGCCACCTCCCCTGGCTCAGCCGATACCCGGTAGAAGTTTGAACCTTCTTGGATCTTCAACTTTCCCTGGCAATGAAAAAAATGATGGTAAATAGATTGTGGAATAGAGTGTTAAGTATGATATCTATTGACAGTTAAATAGTAATGATAATGATGATGATGATGATGATGATAATAATATATAATATGATGATAATAATAATAATAATAACAACATCAACAACAACAACAACAACAACAACAATAATAATAATAATAGTAATAATAATAATAATAATAACAACAACAACAATAATAATAATAATAATAATAATAACAATAATAATAATGGGAAGACAGTTGCACTCACTTCCACCATTCTGTGGTTGTACACAAGAATCTGAGAAGGACTCAGTGATGGCTGCTGAAGCAGCCTAAAGGATAATGTCCTTGAGATTGTGCTTGGGAGCTGAAAACATCATCTTCATCATCATCATCATCACCACCACCATCATCATCATCATAATCACAATCACCAACCTTCATGCATTTGAACACAGATCTGTAGGAACTCACAGAAGCCGACACAGCGAGCAGGCCTTTGGCTCCGGTTGGACGAAGCAGGATGACATCTGGAAGATGATTGGTCATGCTAATTCGCACAGGGACCTCGTTAATATTCAACAGGTGGCCTCATTCCAAACCTTTCCTTCCTTGTTCCTTGAACTCCAGTGACGCGAGGTTGCCATCAGACAGCGTCCAATCAACAAGGAGGGAGGAGGTGTTGAGGATGATCCTCGAATGTTCATCGTAAAGTTCCAAGTGGAGTGTAAGAGTCCGGTCTATGCTCACTGGCATCTGATTGGAAGGTTAATATTATTGAACAGTTATAGTTATGACAATTATAATAATAATAACGATAATTACTATAATTATGTTTATTATTATTTATTATTATCAAATCAATTATGATACTTATATTATTATAAAGACTTATATTATTTTATGCATAATTATATATCATATAATAATATTATCAATAATATTATTTTTAGGAATATTTTTCTGAATTATCACCGACCAATGACTTGAGAGATGATTGAAATCAACCA
Source organism: Hirudo medicinalis (assembly GCA_011800805.1). NCBI lineage: Eukaryota > Metazoa > Annelida > Clitellata > Hirudinida > Hirudinidae > Hirudo > Hirudo medicinalis. The sequence continues at coordinate 70,835 of MPNW01000436.1, forward strand.
ACGAACCTCGCTCGAAACGTCGTTGACGTCGATTGGACAGTCATCGTTTACTAACACATTCGACCGGAGCTCCATGAATTTAGGCTCGGAACAGAAGATCCTAAAAAAAAATGTAAATTGAATAAAAAAATAATAAAATAATAATGATGTAATATGATAATATAAAAAATAATAAAATAATAATGATGTAATATGATAATATAAAAAATAATAACCAATAATAATGATGTAATAAGATAATATAAAAAATAATAACCAATAACAATGATGTAATATGATAATATAAAAAATAATAACCAATAACAATGATGT
>MPNW01000437.1:0-15893 GCA_011800805.1 Hirudo medicinalis
TAGCGCCATATGCATAGCGTCAGAGGCGCTTCTTGTCAACCATTTATATAGCGCTCCTTCCCAAGGGCGCTTGTGGCAGTGCAGGCTGGGTTTCGAACACGACACATTACGACTGTTGCCATTACCGCCGTATGCAGGAACGTAACCCGTTCGGCCAACCTGCACACTCTAAATATCTGCCATAATAATAATTTCAAGAAATATTTCTGAATTCCAAAAATTAAAAATTAAATACTCTCTTTTCATTACAATTCAAAGGGTGGTTTCCCCTTCAGCACCAGAGACTGTGGATGGATTGTGTTCGATTGCACGGCAGAGGGAATTAAACTTGTTGATGCTGAGAGAGGACAAGGAACTTCTTAATGTTCAAGAAGAGAAGTCTGAAGGTTGTACCAGGGATGACTGGGATGTTGAAGAAAGGTGTAAATGCAGCATAGATCTGGTAAAACAACTTGACTTGCAGTCATGTTGATAATTAGTTAACTTGTTGAATAAACTAGTTGGTTAATTTATTTCAATTAATTGTTATCAATTCTTACATTAATGAATAAGCTTCATTTATTTAGCTTTTAAGTGGTCAGAACAAAGATGGCGGATATGCCTCATATGAGAAGAAAAGGGGCGGAGTCTTCCTGGAAATGCTCAATCCTTCCGAAGTTTTTGGTGATTTATATTAAAAACACTTTTAAATATTGGTAATATATATAATATTAATTAGTATTTAACAATCATTACGTTATTATTGTTCAGGTGACATAATGATTGACTACACGTACCTGGAATGCACCTCGGCCGTGATGCAAGCTCTTAAATGCTTTGCCAATCGCTATCCAAAGTATCGCTCCCAAGATATCAAGTAATGATTCATAAGTTGCACTGACATACTTTTTGACAACTATTTTTTATTGACTAAGCATGGGTAACGTTCTACTGAGATGCATTGCATTATTACTAGTACGTCATGCATTTGTTATTTATTATTTGTTATTTATTGTGACTCGAAAGCATTAACAATAAGGTTAATTGTATTTTTAATCATCAAGGAATATTAGAAACAATAATAACTTAATGTGTAATCATCAAGGATGGCACTAAAGCGAGGATTTGACTTTGTTCTGAGGAGTCAAAGGGAAGATGGATCTTGGTATGGGTGAGTTGCTTCCCATTCCTTTGGGATGTTAAGCTACTTTCGTGACCATTTTAACTCCAAAGCATTATTTGTCACTTTTAATTTGAAAATATGTTTCACAAAGTAGACTAAAAGTCAATCATTTATTTCATGTTTTAATGATGAACTTGAAAAATACTAAATGAGAAATATTTCTGGCCACTTGTGTGTTCTCAAACTTTAATTGCATCATTATACCTCGCACGCAGTCGAAATTAGTATTTCTTTTAAGATCGTGGGGAGTTTGTTTCACTTATGGTTCATGGTTTGGATTGGAAGCATTTGCTTGCATGGGACTTGATTACACATCCTCTTCTGGGTGAGTTTATTAAATATTTCTTCAAACAAGCAACATTTAGCCAATTAACCATCAAAGGATCAGGGACACCTGCTCATTAAAAGAAAACTTCTTAATTTAGAACTCATAACTTAGAATTTAGATTTTGAAACCCTTTAGCTATGTTGGCTAGCTTTGACATGGTAAGTGGACTAACTTTGGATTATCAAATCCCAACCTGCACTAACAGGAAGTGGTAAGGATGCCTTATAAATGGTGGAGAGATTAACAAGTGCCTTCAAATCCTGTTCAGGTGCATATGGCACTCAAAAGATCAGCTGAATACAAATACTATTAAAAAACAATTTGATTTATTTATATTTTGAATTCAAGTCTCATCAAGGGACTTCTTAACATAGTATGTAATTGTCTTTCAAGAATAGTTGATCTTAATTCAATTTAATTCCTTGCATTATTGAATTAATTGCATAATCACGTTGCTTTACTTTTTTATTTTCTAAAATTGCATCTCTTTGGAATAAACTTTAAATGAACTGATCCTAAATCTTAATTTCATAATCATTTAGAATAACTTAATAATGATTACAAATTCATCTTCAGCCCTCATCCTCAGCTCTTGAAAGCATGCAATTGGCTTGTGTCCAAACAGAATCAGCTGGATGGTGGTTGGGGTGAGAACTTTGAGTCATGTGAATTGAAGGAATATGTGCCCTCTCCTACCTCTCAAGTTGTTAACACTGCCTGGGCATTGTTGGGTCTCATGGCTGTGAGGTTGACCTCTCTAGCTATTTCATTCACATTTGTTTCTACTTTTCAATCTATGATTAGTGTTCACAAAATGTCTTGTGCCAAATGTTGACTTAGATCTTAGGGAAATAAGCATCGATAGCTCTACTTTAAGAAATATATTAACGCCCAGCCTTAAGAAATTTTTTCACAAATTGTCTTGGAATATTATATCAATGGCCGGCATAATGAAACTACAGTCTTTCTTTTTCAAGAAATCCGAATTTAAGAGTTATCAAACGCGGTATTGAGCTTCTCCTTAGCAGACAACTCGCCATCGGTGATTTTCCCCAGGTGATTCATTTCAAATTATTTGAAAGAAGTTTGTAACACCATTAACCTAATTATCATCTCGTTATGTTATTATAATTCCCGTTATAATCCCTTATTTTACTTGATTATTAATATCGTATCATCCCATATCGTTGCATGGAGGGTGGATAATAATAAGAATAAGCCATTTGTAAATATTTCAGGAAAACATCAGCGGCGTCTTCAACAAATCCTGCAGCATTCACTATGACTTGTACAGAAGTATATTTCCCTTTTGGGCGTTATCCAGATACAGAGCCACGTATAAAAATGTTGATGCACAGGAATTTGAAAATTAATATTTCATTTTAAAACAACTGATAACATTTTATATTTATGTAAATTAAAAAAGTATCACGTTTAACTTTTATAAGACATTAAAATCGGTCTTCGTGAAAATATTGCTTGAGACTCGTAGACTAGAAACGCCTAACAAAACAAAAAATCTAAAATCATAAATCAGCTGTCAACATGGCTGAAAACGTCACCGAAGTTGTAAAGAGTTTTCTTCGCTTCGATGTCGCAGTAATAAGATCCTCCTCGTGAATCAAAATCAGAGCTTTCGGGAGACTCCATACTTTCATGAAATTGCAGGTTATGAATCTCGGTGTTGCAACCCTGGTAAACTTGTAAGCCATGGCCATCCATGCTAAAGTGGAGACCGTTGGTATTGAGTTCTGCCATCTTCACTTGGGATTCAGTCGCTAGAAAACCTCCATCAAGCGAACCGTTTTCGAGAGGCCACCTCATGTAATTTTCATTATTTTCGAGAGACTTGCTGGCATCGTTGTCATGGAATTTTCCACATTCGATGTTATTGACGAGGCTTTTCAGAAAGGCGATATACTCCGAGGCAAGGCGAAGAGTGTCGATTCTAGAAAGACGTTTCTCATACTCAAAAGTTGGCACCCGATTCCTGAGGGCGTCGAAAGCTTTGTTGAGATGATTCATCCTCTTCCTTTCTCGGATATTGGCCGCTCGACGCTGTTCAGAGTTTATCACACGACGTCTCTTTCCCATCTTTTCTCCAGTTGGAGACATTGGAATGTTAGCGATGGACAGTTGTTCTAAGGGCTTGACTTGGATTGTTCTACTTGCCAAATCTTGAGCAGATTGATCCGATAATGGGGACGGTGATGCATTGAAGTCAATATCAGATCCTGACCTGATGGGGTTTGGTACAATTTCTGGGCAGTTAACCAGAGGAAGAAAACTATTTTGGAGAGGGTTCACAGAGATTACATTCTGCGATATGAACTCCTGCACTTCTTTTCTTTCCCCGCTATTCCACTCCGAAGATTCAGAAATGCTTTCCGAAATGACATGAAAATATTGTGAACCTTCTGCTTTGGAGGATGAAAAACATGGATGGAAATGAACTTCCACCGGATCGTGATCTTTCCCGAAAAAACCGAAAACGCCATCTTCAGCCATATTCTGACAGTTTGAAATGTTCAAATCACACGTGTAAATTTTTGAGCTAGCCATTAGCACCTGTAATCTTCACGGAAGCAACTGATACTAGATTGCAGCCACCCTTAGTTGGCCGATGTAACTGCCTTTTATATAGTTCATATACTAAGCCAACACCTTTGTGATGTCTGCTTGAAGCCGAGATATCGCTCACAAAGCAGTCGAAACTTCGACCTTTTTTGCAGGTATTTCGTGCGAAAGTTTAATTTCGCATGAATGATGTCTGGCTTGTTTAGGAATTTAAAAATAGTTTAATTCGATTCATTCTTAAATGATGCGACCTAGGCTGAAACTAGAAATCGAGCTGATTGAGCGAAAAGTTTATAATGCTCCCTGCTGAGCCGTCTGACTCGGAACGATTCAATTTCTGAGCTCATTTTTGACGTTTTTAAAGCTAGAATGGTAACCATATTGAATTCGGATGAAACATCCGAAAGCGTTAAATCAAATTTTTTTTCGTTAAATTAAATTTAATTACCATTTCTTAATAATTATCTGAATTGTACTTAATATTATTATTGCTAATTGTTACTTTCAATGTCCTGCTAATGTAACGAACCTTTAAAATTTGGAAACGGACACCATTGTTTAAACGCCAACTTAAAACTATACATCATTTTTTGATCAATGTTAACCTTCAAAGGTTTGTAAACTCTCATTTAACAGCAATCGATCAGTCTCTTCAAACAAATTTTCAAATGTTCACAAATTGCTGTCATTTCACTATTTTTTTTTTTATGTGCTGCGTGTTATCTATTTACAACAATCAAAATCGTCTGTTATTGTCTGAAAAAAAATCTGACTTTAATAAATGCCCTGCCAGATTTTTGACTATTTGGCCAGGTTTGAAGACATTCATCTCTTTCAGCGTCAGAACATTGTTTTCTTCAAACCTTTATAATGTCGATTGTGTTTTTGTAATGGCGAATTTTTTGCATCGAATTTAATAATTAAATTAATAAAGAGACAGGTGGCCTTGCTTCGAGTCATACGATTCCTAAAACCTTGGCTCTAGATCGTCGTAATCTATCGAAATTGTTTTTGGACGCTTTCGCTTGCTGAGGTTAGGTTAATCCGCAAATTCTGTTAAGCGTTTTTATTGCGCAAAAGCTAATTGATATCGGAAATCCCTAACGATTTTATGTTGTGATCTTTTTCATCACGAAGACACCCCTTGGTGGATCGAATGTCTTCAATTTCATAGCCATTTTACTATTTTAAGTTTGGATTTGTGATTAGTAGTTGGAATTTATTTTTCTTACATGTTCATTTGAAGCTTAACAGTACTGGTTATATCGAAAATAATTAACTTTAACGAGAGGATCAATGTCAAGCGTATCTCTGATCGAATGGCCGTTTAGTTTTCGTCTCAATGAATGATAACTGCGCCTTTTATGCAAAATCGACGGGATACCATCCAGAGGAGCCCCACTGTATCCGGGCTTTTAACATCAAACAAAAGTAGCAGCTTCTGGATGTTCATGACATCTGTTACTCGTTTTCATGTTGATACTTAAATTAATATACTTAATATTGCCTACTTAAAATAACAAAAATATACAAAGAAAAATTAAGTGGATGAAAGTCATCTATAACTTGTTAAAAGCTTCGTCGACTCCGACGATTGTTTACGAGAGGTCGGATTTTGATTTTTACCGCTCGAGGTTTGTGGATCCCGCAGCGTAGATCGAACAAAGGGCTTTCTCACTGAAACCACAGATTTTATTTTGACAGAAATGATCACATCTAAAATGAAAATCTATAAGCCATGCCTGCGGCTTCTCGCGAAGAACAGCATCCATTTTTCTGCAGGAAAAACAAAGCAAAAAATGAAATCAATTTCAAAATGTTATCGATTGTTAGATGTATCCGAGAGCTGTTCAGACGATGAGTTGAAAGAATGCTACTTGAAGTTGGTCAAAAGTTCGCATCCAGATAGGGATGCCAAATCTGCAGATGTTGCAAAGTTCGTTGAAATTCAGAGCGCTTACAACAAGATTGTTGTAAGGATTTAATCAATGAAAATTTAAAAAGTTAAAACTAGTCGGTTTTACAAATAGATTTGTGGAGATCAGTAATGTATTTTGCTTTCAAGGAACACAGAAAGACTCTAAAAGCCATAGAAAATGAAGAAGAGACCCCTTCTAAGTACAAAATGCCTCAGCACAGGCAATACCTGGAATATAAAGTAAGATGTGATTAAATGTTTATGTTCTCATCTATTTTTTTTATTTTTGCATAGTGGTGTTGTTTCCCAGACAGTATCAAAGGTCTGCCTTTGTAAATAAATAAAAATAAATGAATGTATATTTATTTGTGTTATAATTTGTTATCATTTATTGATAATTACAGGTTGGAAGTGGGACACTAGCTCAGAGGTTGAAGCAGCATCAGCAACAGAAGTTCTCGGATGCTCTCGAGAACTTGGCAGACCATCACATGAAACAGGGGATGTCTCAAGAAGATGCCCTAACGCAGATTAATGTCAAGAGGACGCAGAAGAGCATGGTGAGGTGTGCACAATTCACATTGAATCAAGCTGTTAGTTTTTGCAATTAAGGAGTACTTTTTGATACATATCATCATTTGTGAGATAAGAATATTTATGATAAAGCAATTGCTTAGTTGTCAATTCTCATTTTCGGTATGTAAGTTAGCTCAGAGGATTGAGTTCCTGTGTGTGACTGCAAAGTTAAAGTACTGTGTCATGTCAACCCAGCTCTCACCACAACACTACAACTGTCACTCTCTCACTACAACTCTCTGTCACTCTCTCACTTCAACACTACAACTCTCTCATTAAAACAATTATCAGGAGGTGGTGCAAATAAATGCCAAGATACTCCTGACACTCACAATTACAGTGCCATATAAACAAATCTATTATTATATTAGAATATTAGTTTTTATTTTGCTATCTGTCTGTATCCCACATTTGTTCAAACTTTCAAGTTTGTCTTTCTACTTGAAATTTTGACAAACAAAATTAATCAGCACCTGGGTAGGGAATTCTTGAACTCGAAATTGCACAAATTCTTCCAAGGAATGCCATCGATCGCTTGGTGGAGGACCTGATCTCAGAGTCCATGAAAAGGGGAGAGTTCGACAACCTCAGTGGATTGGGCAAGCCCCTGGAGGCTCGCTACAAGAAGGAAAATCCTTACATCGACACAACCACCTACAATCTCAACAAGATTCTAATTAACAATGGATATGTTCCCAACTGGATTACTCTGGAGAAAGAAATCAGGTATAATTTATGTGGCCGCTCATTAAGAATATTAAAGCATTAAGAGTTTATTATTCTAATTATACTTGGTAAATTTTAAAGGTTAAAAATTTCATTTCTTTCGGATGGATGCGTGCGGCCGTAATGGCAACAGTCATAATGCGTCATGTTTGCAACCCAGCTTGCACTGCTGAGGGACCTCTATATGAGTTGTGGACAAAAAAGCACTTCTGATGCTATTGCTTGTATGGAATATATGAATGAACCACATTTAAATGTTTGTTCTCAACGTTCTAGGGAATCTTATGCAACTGCCAGGATCAATGTGGTTGCAGAGCGACTGAGAATCTTAACTCTGAACGATTCTAAACATGTTGACCAAAAAAAATATCTTGAGAACTTTCGAGATGACTTAAAGTCAATTAACAAACAAATCGACAGATTTAACATTTTGGCACCTTCCATGGTTCAACAATTATTTCACTACAATGCAGAGAACGAGATTGATGGAATTTCAAAACTATCAGTTGAAGGTTTACAAGAATTTCTATTGCAACTTCGAAGGCTCAGCTGTCCGGACGACGAGAATATAAATTCGTCGGACAAAAACAACAACAATGCTTCAAAGGGCACCAATGACTCAACGAGTTTCAAGGACATTTGGAAAGAATGGAGAGCCCTGTTTTCAAGGTCCTCTTGATCGAACTGAATTTTAATATTCGCCCGATAGTTGCACTTTGTCTTTGTTTTGAAAGTACTGTCGAGAAATATTGGGGTCTTTTGATTAAAATTGATGAAATGAAGTATGAGCTACTACTTGGAAGCTCTATCATTATAGAATATTTATAAGTGTTAAATCAATTATGCTAATAAAAAAATAGTTGCATTTAAATCGATGAAGATGGATTCTTGAAACCTGAGAATTTTGGAATTCCGAATAGAGAGCGAACAAGAGATGTAGGGACTGCATCCTATCCTTATAGATTGGAATGTCCAAGAGGGCTGTTGTAAATATTTGAAACGTGTTTTAAGACTTTACAGCTTTTATAAATATGCTGCACTCTCCACATGCTACTTTCTCCAATTCATAAAAGTAGACATAAAAATGATTCGATTTTGAGTTTTCTCTAATTTTTGAGGGTCTCCGTCTTACCGCACGAGAGGTCGACGAGCTGCGGAAGGTCACACTCCAATTCTGAGGGTGGAATCATCTGGAACAAGATGGTCTTAAGATTAAATGTTCTGATTAATGTCGTTACAAATATGTTACATCTGCCATTGATTCCTCCAGTTCTGTTGGCCACTCTTGCATTAATTCATCAATTTCGGGCATTTTCCTGCAAAACAGATATAAGAGCTTTCAAAGTTTAAATGAAAATGTCTGAAATAAAGTCGCAAAACTAAATAAATTTAACAAAAACTAAAATTAAATAAATTAAAATTTATGTGAAAAACCAAAAGCTTGTAAATGAAGTAAACACTATAGAAGCTCCAAATTGCTTGATAAACCTTTTTAATTCTACAAAATGCTTTATGGATATTAGGTTTAATTGAAAATATTCCATCTCACAAACTTTGAATAGTTGACACTGGGAAGAGGCTTCGATCTGTGGAGGTTGTCGATGTTTTTTATCCACGAGTCTATGTGCTTCCCACTCTCTGGACCAATGTCTATGCTCTTGACACTCTGAGTCACAAATGTATTTCTTAAATTAATGTATTCAAATACAATTTGATAACAATAAAATAAATTATGTTTTTAATCACTATGTGTTTAGTCGAAAATAATATTCAAAATTATTTAAAAATCAATGAAAATAGAGATAGTTGAATTAAAAATTAATGTAAGAATATTTGTTAAGATGACAATACTAATCATAGCTTGTTTATAGTGCAAGAAGTTGAATGAATTTGGATTGAATGAATAGTGTAAAATACAGGGTAACTACAAAATTAGATGCAATCTCAAGTAACTCACAATCTTTGTGGACACATTGGCTTCTTTGGAGAGTGACCTTAAGGTAAGGTCGAGCACCACAGGGTCAGATTGCTTCATGCAGGGCTCATCAAGGATTGTCAAGCCAAGGGTGTCTGGTTTTCCATCCACTCTTGGGATCTTAAATCAGGAGGAACTTTTTGTTGTAATTTTCAGGACATTTTTGCTTAACTTTTGACACTTTGTTGTTATTTTTATGCAAAAAAAAAAACATTTTTAACTTAATGAGATTTACATACAAAAAAAGCTAAGAAATGATAAGAGAATGATTATTATCACAGATGCACTTCAGAGGTGCTTGAAGAAACACTTGATTCGAGATAATCAAACCAACAGTATGTTTACGTTTGCATGTATGTGAGTGGACGGACATTAACAACCATCATATAATTAGGTGATTCAAATCATCACCTTCAGGAAAGCATCGATGTCTCCAACAGCTGGAATGTAGTCGGGGATGAATGGATCGAGACGGAATTCGAGGTCCACGCTTTGAGGAACGTACCTGGTGATTATTCGTAATTGTCGGTCCATTGCAAGATGATTGTTTACAAATGACGTAATTAATAATAATAACAATAAACGCTATAATAATAATAATAATAATAATAATAATAATAAATAAATAATAATAATAATAATATTAATAAATAATAATAATAATATTAATAAATAATAATAATAATAATATTAATAACAGTAGATTAATGAGGCACCTCAATAGAGAGAAATAACCTAGTTAATATGGTGTGCATAAAAAAGAAAACAAATTTAAAACCACATTAATATTATGTGTTAATCGAAAGTAAGTTGATTGAGTTAAACAAGATGATTTAATATTTGCAAATAAAGATAAATTACTATTTAAGAAATAAAGATAATTTATGAAATTTAAAAATAAAATGTATTCATGAAATCTATTAAGACTACTTACTGCTTTTAAAATTGTAAATGTTCTGATTATTCTTTGAATTACCTGCTGACATATTGAAAGAGTTCTTTGATTTCAGAAGACACAGGTAAGTTATCAAATTCTGCCGGATTGTAAGCCCTGAAATATCAATATTGTTACTTGAAAGCATTAAAATGATAATAAGTAATAATGAACATAATTTAATGTAATTCTTAAGCAGTTATAATTAAATAAATTAAATTTATTGCTGTTTGCAACATTTATCAATCAAGTGCTAAAAACAAAATGAAATTGTTTTGTAATTTCATCTTCGAATTTTTTATTAATAATAATAATATTATTATATTACATTTATTATTACCATTAGTCTTATCATTAACTCACCCATCCACAACTTTGCTGCTGTCATCTTCATCATCGTCTTCATCGTCATCTTCATCATCTTCGTCATCCTCATTTTCAGAATCTCCCTCTGTTATAGACTTTTTAGCTCCAATAGGAGGTACAATTAACTCCTGTTAGCAAATAAATTAAATAATTAGTAGTGTAATTTGGTTTAATCTGAATTGGTGACTGCTTTCACACTTGCACCTTTGGCCCAGCAACAAGGGAACTCATTGACTGATCCTCTTCATCATCATCTTCATTCAAAGCATTTCTTTTAGTTTTGGTATAACCTGCAAATTAAATGTAAAATTAAGTGCTTGTAAATATAAGAAGTTAATAGGTTTAGGTGAATGTGTTTAACTCATATCAAGCTTTTTAATAATTTGTTTCAATTACTTTTACTAAATTTAAGTTATGACATCAATCAAAAATATTACTATATTAGCAGATAAAAAAATACTGCAATAACAGAAATTCAAATTGATAATTAATCATGCTTTCTCATGTACCAGCTCTATTAAAAACTCTGGGAGTAGGACTATATTGACTGGCTATTTCTTCTGAGTCATTAAGGTCCACAGATTCATCATAATGTTGATTTGGGTGAAGCTTTCCCATCTTTCAAAGAGAAAAAAATCAAAGCTTTCTAATCGTGTCCCAGTTAGAAAAGAAGCGCAATTTAGCAACTTTAAGCACAAAAAAATATATATCTCAGACGTACATTGTTCGCATCTGCATCAAAATCTTCGGCCATTATTTGGAGTAGCTTGCTTTCTTTGTTGCTAATGTCAACAAAAAATGGGAGTGTCGAAAAAACTTCAATTTTTAATCTTTATTTACGTCCATAAAAACTAAATTATCTGACATTTGATTTAGTTACTGTTTTTAACAATATATATTATAAAGATTCGGAGCAATAGGCAGGTCACTTGCCTTCAGGAAGGTTAACGATTCCAGCAGCTAAATAATGCTTAAAAAGTTCGTCTTGAACTCCGTACAAAATTAATTTGACGAGGGTCTTTATTCGTAAATCAAGGGGATTTGTTTCTGACCAAATCTGAACATTAATTTACGGTTATTATTATTTTTGACCATCCTTCCTCGATAAGATCATCTATTTTTTTTTTGCTAAACCCTCCTTCATCAACTGTTTACTCACAAAAAATTGCAAAAGCAACAAATCGAAGGTAAACAGATCAAAGATCAACATCTGGGGAATGTTTAATACTGTTCATGTAAAAATGAGGTAACCACAAATTAACAAAGAAGTTTGAATTCACAGTTTGAAGTGGAACAAATGAATAATGTTTCAATATGGCATGAGTTCACTCAGGTCTTTGTATTGAGTCAGTTCTTCTGAAAAACCATCCTGTAAAACATTTCAAAAAACAAAATTTGATTGCATATTGATTCAAAACAGAAAAAAGTGCAGAGATATCTTTGAAATATTATGCTAATTTTAATCAAATTACGTTAGGATGATAATTTAACTTTGTCATTCTACAAGAACTGACGTACTTACCATCCACAAGATGATCTGTCTATCGTTGCCACATGAAAGAAATTTACCGCCTCCAGTTGGCACACATTTCTGATTTCAATGAAAATAAAAACAAATTATGGAATATTTAATTTGCTGTGTAAATAATTGTAAAATCAAGTCAAAGTAAGAATATAATATTTTTGTTTAAACAAAATATGCCAGCTATTCTACATATTTAAAAAACAATCCTCTAATCTGGAGTTACTTGTTAATAAAATCAGTTTAAAATGGCTTTGAATAATAGAAAGTGATGCAATGCAAATCACAACTTTGTTCAAATTAAAGTTGATTGAGACTTGATTGAAAGCAGTGTAAATGGCAACCCACCATAACTGAGGCAGAATGGAAAGAACAGATTTCGCATAACTCAGCTCTTATCGGTGGCTTCTTCAATCTGAGCACAACATTTAATGGTTAACTATTAAAACTGTAATAACTATTGTTAATTGACTAATAACGATCGCATCGACACACTGCACATTAAACTCTTTAAATTTAAAACTGACACGTCTTCCAGGGGGGCATCCTTTAACATCGCATCGTCCGACATCACCCTCCAAATTTTCACCATCGCATCCTCTGAGCATGTAGCAATGAACTGCCTTTGAGAAAAAAAGATTTTGGTAATTTCAAGAAGACTTCATATTTTTAAATTGCAATGCATGACATGAAGTCAAATATTACCCGTCATAAACCACATCTATGTGGTTGATTTTTCCACCATGGGCATTCTCAACAGTGAACAGTGAGGTCTTGGTTCTGGTGTTGAAAATGGTGAAGCTTCTGCCAATGCCTGCTATCAAGAATTCCTGATTCAAAAGTTTCACTTTCAAATTTATTTCTTGTAACAACAATTTTTCAAAATTCATTATTCACAAAAATATCAGTAACAAATACAACTACTGTATCCAATGTATTATTGTATTATTAAAAATATAATTATATAAAAACCAATTATAATTTAGTTTGGAACACAGGTTCTTTATTTAAATCAATAAACATATTTTGGATTTAGCATCAAAAGAGGAGACTTTTGCAAACCTTTCCGAACACCCGCAGACACTGAACGCTGTAAGGGAAGACCTTCATTTGGCCCAAGTATTGTTCGACATAATTATAAGATCCGATGCATTCCCACTTGCTGCTCGACCAGTGCAGTATCACTCCATCCAAGGACCCACTCAGGAAATGTTTGTCTCGAAATTAAAATTAAAACATTCATTCATTGCACAAATCATTCAATTACTTTTTCTGTAAACTGAATTCAATTCTTGATCAATCAAGGTGACAATCAATATCACCTCGTCACTCATGGGAGTTCGCACCTCAAAGTAAAAGTTGCTTTACCTGTCGGGACCTCCCAATCGAAAATTTCACAAAGGGCTCATAAATCACATCCAACAGAAATTGTTAAAAAAATATTCAGCTTTCACCAGTAAAAGTGATTTTGACAAAAGCAAAAATCATTGGACTGAGGATCAATTGTTACTGAAATTTTTGTATTTTTATAACAAAAAAATATTCCAAGTGAAGATAAGCGAATTCTTATTTGAGCATTTTCATCACACCCTTTGTACTTTTCTGACAGGCTTTAAATCAATCCATTTGAGCTATCAAATTTCTAATGTGTAACACTAAAAAATAATGATGGTGATGATGATGATTAAGGTAACACACTATTTACAATTATTTGTAAATCACAAAGCATATTGTAATTCGTAAACACATATGCTGCATTATGAATTAATTCCTTAGTGATGGCATGAATTAAAATCAACTGCCAAACAACAACAATCATTATAACAATAATGACAACAACAACAACAACAACAATAATAATAAAAATAATAATAATAATAATAATAATTACAATGATAATGGATGTTATGATTTCTATAAATCTTCTAACCATCAGCTTTTGTGAGACTTGTAATGGCTTCCCTGTGTGACTTCAACCTGAGAAGCCTGGAGTTGAAGATGAGTCTGTCTCGTGATAGATCCACAGATAGGACGACTGGGAGGAAAAAGATATTTTTATAAATAATTTGGGCATGCAGAGGATTGAACAAACTATTATATTACCCATTAATTAATTGAGAGAGCATAATTTGATGCCTCTGATGCTGTCCTCTGCCTTACAAATTAACTGTTATTCTAATTAGTTGAATAATAAACAATGAAATATTTCATATGGTTTTTAATCTGTAACTTTTTGACTTTTGTAATGTGTAGAGTTGATGTGCTGAGAAATAAATGTCTAAACAAAACATCATATTTAATGATAGCATTTCAATGAAACTCAGGACCATTCATATTCTCCAATAATGCCTTGCGTCAATAATTTACAGCTGTTGCCTGATTATTAACGTTGCTTGAAATATATTAAAAATAGAGCTGAAATATAGTTGCAAACTAAAAATAGCAACAAAAGGTCCAACCTAGGTGGTCATCGATGGCAGCAACAATGTGCTTGTCTCCCAGAAATATCACAAACCTGACATCTGAGAGGAGAAACTTGTCTTTTAGGAAAGTGAACAATTTAAAAATAAGGAGCAAAAGTATTAAATAATCCTCGATTTATTTTCAAAATGATTACATCATCTATGATTACGTTAATTAATATAACTGGATTAATCTTAGTAATTTTGTATAAAAATTGTAAAGTCCATCCATATTGTCTCTAAATTTCAGCACCGAACATGTTAAAAATGAACGGCTAAAAAGATGTCTGACACTCCGTTTGACTAGGAACGACGGTGTTTACGTAATCCCCATTGATGTCCCACAGCACCAACTTGTCCCCACCAGATATTAGGTACTTTGGGTACTTTTGGAATGACCCCAAACACTAAAAACGATTTTTTTTCTCATTAAAAAAATAAGTTTTCAATAAGATTCATTCATTCATTAAATTATAATAAACTACTTCAGGGGTCTCCAAAGTACGGCCCGAGGTCTCTAATCCAGCCCATGGCAAGAAAAATGAAAATACGGAAAACTTGCGCAACTCGTACTGAAATCCGACGAGCAGAACGTAGTTCATTATGAATGTACTTCTGACCCCTTGAAATGAAATGACTACATTGCTGGATTACTTTATCAAAGCTGCAGCATAGTTTCCAGACCTAAATCATCAAAAAATCCTGGTTCGACTTTTGAACTCCAAACTGAGATTGGAATATTCTTAAATGAGGATGGTGTGGCTCAGGCAGTGAATGGCTCTGGAAATTAGCCTTCTCAACAGATCTAACCAGCTATGCACCTCAATGATTTCAATTCTCAAATAAAGGCTAAACAGCACATTTCTGTGATTTGCACACCAAGGTGAAAGCTTTTCATCAGAAATTGACACTTTTTTTTAACAAGAAACTGCTTCAATCACTTTTCGTGTGTGACAAACATGCTTCTTCTCCAAGCTTGTTTGCCCAGAATATCATTTCAAGTTTGAAAAAGAAACATCCAGGAATGTTTCTGTGAGTGGGATGCAGGTTTGCCAAAGTAAGACTTCAAAAATGCGTTCGACTGTCATTGAAGACTTACTTCCTGACTTACAAATGGAAGGAAATTTGATTGAATTTTGCAAATGCCTTCCATGTGACTATGTGTTCATTTAAAAAAGTTTGCATGTGAATTCATATTTGCTTTTGGGGCAATAAATTTGTGTTTTTTTAGGCGTCTCTGACGCTATGCAAATGGCGCATTATAAATTAACTATTATTATTATTATTATTATTATTATTATTATTATTATTATTAGAAGGAATTTTCAAAGTTGAAGTGCATGAAAT
>MPNW01000437.1:25783-51202 GCA_011800805.1 Hirudo medicinalis
GGACACCAGCAGCAACAACAACAACAACAACAACAACAACAACAACAACAACAACAACACAACGACGACGACGACGACAACGACGACAACAACAACAACAACAACAACAACAACAACAACAACAACAACAATGACAACACTTTCCAGGTGCACAGCCTGCAACAGGAAGTTGGTGGCTGGTGACGAATACTCCATCAACGAACACAACACCATTCTGTGCAGGGAAGACCACCAACTGCTTCACCTCAATTCAGGCAATATCATCTTATTATTGACGAGTTATTTCTTTTAATAAATTATCATAGGAAATAGGATGCACTTTCTTTCATTCATTACTTTTGAGACTCTGTCTCTGATTGGTTGAAACCAATTTAAGCGTCGAGTGACGTCATCGATGCTATTTACGTCCTTCGAGCTCAAGACGTGAACTCGTTACTTTACCTAATTATAACTCAATTAATATTTATTATTGTTATTATAATTATAATTAATTTTTAAATTATTTTAAAATTATGACAAAATAATTACCGGTTAGACGCTTGATTGTTCCTCCCAGGTTACTGCAAAAGTCCGCCAGGTGATTGCGATGTTGAGGCTCACGAAAAACTCAACTCTGGCATCGCTGAGGACAAGATGAGTGAGGATCTCTGGCCTTTCAAACTGATCCTTTCAGCTGAACTTTAATTAATTGATTAATTTGGCAATTAATCGATTACTTTGGCAATTAATCGATTACTTTGGCAATTAATTGACGATATTTAATTATATTTTCCAGCCAATTCTGATAGCGCCTCGAGTAGGGAAGACATTAGTGATGATGCCCTGCAAAGGGGAGTTTCCGGCTATCCCCACCTCCACGTGACTTCGGTGGCTCCTCCCCCGTCATCCCTGCTCATGTACCCTCTCCAGGCCCACAACACCAACTCCATGAATCCATCGAACGGTAGATACAGGAGTAGTCTCGTTGGGAAAAACCACCACCATCACCACCACCACCATAAAGATCACCACCATCATCATCATCATCACAAGACGACCAGAATTAGGACGGTTCTCAACGAGAAGCAGCTCCACACCCTGAGAACCTGCTACTCAGTCAACTCCAGACCTGACGCCCTCATGAAGGAGCAGCTGGTCGAAATGACTGGACTGAGTCCCCGCGTTATCAGGGTTTGGTTTCAGAACAAACGATGCAAGGACAAGAAGAGGAGCATCGTGTTGAAGCAGCTGCAGCAACAGAATCAGAATAAGGTACCTATCATCTGGATAGATGATGGACGATGGATTGGATGGATGGAAAGTTGAAGGATGAATGAATGAATAGTTTGAAGGATGGATGAATGAATAGATGGATGAAAAGATGGATGGATAAGCGGATTGGTGTAATTCAAGTCGTGAATCATTATAATAATTTGGTTGACTAATCTAAGTCATCCAGTCAATAAGTGACTTGACATCCAAATGCCGTTAGTCTGTATTTAGTATCATAATATTAATAAATATTTAATATCATAACTAATATTAATTTATGTGAATGTTATTTAATAATTTATTGCAAAACGAACAAAAACAAATGCCAAATTGTTTCAGGCTGAAAAAGGATTTTCTGATGATTCATGGTTCAGCCACAAGGTGAAATTTTGATTTATTATTTCATAATATTTTATAATTTAAAGAAAAATTGGTATTGCGATAAATAAATTATTCATTGCATATTGAACATTCATTTTAACGATGAAAATATTTTCAAACAAAAAATCGACAACACGAAATTAATTAAACTCATTAAAATAATTTAATTATTGAAATATTTGAACGAACCAATTGCAGGCCATTCCATTAATAGCAACCAGTCCCATTCTTCACGAGCCCTCCAATGACGTTCAAGCAACAAACATTGAGATTGAGAAATGTCCAACCCCCTTTTGGCTTGACATGCGTCAACAGGAGGCCCACGGCGGTTCGTGCTCTGACGACATTGGCCAGTTTTCGGTCCAATCGAATCGAACGCAGTACCGTCACCCCATGACGTCACTGAACGAATCGACCAATCAGGACGATGACACGGTGGTGAGCTTTGATGACGTGAATGAGTCATTGTTTACGCCCGGTGGAGACCAGCATTGAAGGCAAACTCATAAACTATGATTAGCGACGAACGGACAAAGCATAAGATGCGACTATAATTTCCATTGTAATTATTCTAATAATTATTCCGTTGGTAAAAAATTATTTCGCACAATAAATTGAATGATCTCAAACGTGTAAACACAGCCAAACAAGGGCGAAAACAAACTGGCTTTTTATTTAAAGCCACGTCTTTTTTCGGCATTAATGGATTGTAAATGGAAGACTTCAAAAGGAATGGAAGAACAAACGCGCTCATCCGTGACGATCCGTGTCACGCATGATCGGCTTAAGCAAAGTTGGAAGCTAAAATATCATCCAAGGTTGCCACCGATGCCGCTCCACTCTTCCTCTTTGTTTGAGGCGATGGTTTAAAGTCATGACGTTGTGATGATGATGATGATGGAGGTGGTGATGATAGTGACGATGATGATGGTGGTGATGATGATGATGACGATGATGATGATGATGGAGGTGGTGATGATAGTGGTGGTGATCATCGTCACGATGATGACTTTTAATGTTGATTACGATGTGATGATGATGACGATGACATCATAGTTGTAGTAATGACTCGATGGTAACGATGGTGTTGATTACACATAATTACACATGACGATGATGGTGACGATGAGTATAATTGTAATGCTGACGTGATGATGACGCTGGCTCTGGTGATGCTGCTGCTGCTGATGATGATGGTTATGATGATGATGATGATGATGATGATGATGATGATTTTAAATTCTTTTCCTTGCCGACGTGGAACAATATGTCCTTTAATCTCGCTAATGTTCTTATAATTATTCCTGCTTAGAATAAGTCCATGTTTGTTTATTGAAGTTATTAAAGCTGTTTGTGTGCGAGTGAGAGTTGTGAGCGTGTGATGCCTTAAGCAGACACTCCATTGACATATTAATCTTTGATTGATGCCCTAGAATGAACGACGTAGGTGTAGAATCAATAATAATAATTATTATTAATATTTGTGTACATTATTTGCATCAGATATGTCATCGTCATCATCATCGTCATCGACGTCGTCGTCAAATGTCATCGTCGTCGTCATTAGTTTTGTCTCAACTAAACAACAAATCTTTATTATCGTCCTTTTTGGATTTTCAGAAATTTTTTGCTTTATTGGGAAACTGACTAATCAGAAAATACGAGGTGTCTGTAGGTTGAATGTTGTTAGTCATTTATTTTAATATTCATGAATTAAAATATTTTATTACATTAATGTAGTTTAGAAAGAATTGACATGAAGTCAATATTTTTTTGATTTATTTAAAAACATAATAACATTAATACACAATAATAATCGTTATTAATTAGATTATCAGAACCACCAGAGTCTATTTTCATTAAATCGACAATTTATTATTTATTACTTCACTTTCGCATTTAGTGGTTTGTTTTCTTATTCAAGTTTATATTCACATTTAATAATGTCAGCGTCACCGTTCCCAGCATCAATGTTGTTGTTGTTGTCGAAAGTTGTTGTTGCTGAGGTGAAAAGGATTACGCAGATGAATCCCAAGGGATGGTTGGATGGATTGAAACGTGAATGGTAGAATCTTGTTAGCGTATCTGCCTGTTTATCTCCATTGGAGATGAGCAGACGACACAAGCAGATGAAAGGAGCCTCATCCATGCATTCCATGCTGCGTCATTGTTTGCCAGGATTTCGTGCCACTCATTCATTCCTGGGGGGTTGAAGGACGGGATGGGGGAGTGAGTAGTGAGTGTGAGGGTGGAGTTGAGAAGGGGTCTGGAGTGGTCTGCTACTCGAAAGGTACTTTTGAAATGGTTTCGATGGTTTTATTCCTTTATTATTTTCTTTTATTTTCAAAGCTTTTTTTAATTAAGTTTTTATTTGTGTTTTGTTGTTGTTGTGATGTCGCGGTTGTTGAGAACATGATTTCCATTATGAGTCTTTAACAGTCTTGAATCGGCAGTGGAGTCTGTTATGATTTTCTTATTTTGTGAATATCTGGCATGATTGAAACAATTTGTGCACGAAGAAGTAATATGCACACTGTAGATACTTTCATATATAATATCTTGTTTTTGCAAGAATTGTAACATAACTTATGAGGACTATAATAATGTCGTTGTCGTTGTCATCATAATCACTATCATCACCACCACTATTACCATCATCATCATCGTCATCATCATTGTCATCATCATCATCATCATCATCATCATCATCATCATCATCATCATCATCATCATCATCACATCAGTCATCACATCATCAGTCATATCATCATCATCATCATCATCATCAATCATCATCGCCATCATCANTTTTATCCTCGTCGTCATCATCATCATCGTCATCATCGTCGTCGTCATCATCATCATCATCATCATCATCATCATCATCATCATCACCACCACACCACCATCATCATCATCATCATCATCATCATCATCATCGTTGTCGTCGCCGTCGTCACGATGTGGGAGTGATGTTTTAAGAAGGTCGTTGGATCTCCAGAGAGCGATATTAGGGAGGGAATGTGTGTTCATGTCAAGTGACCCTTGTGTTTCTCTCTCGACGGAAGGGGGTGCCCTTTCCTTCCGCTCCGAGATCAGCAACTCTCGAGAGGTTCTATGGACTGCTTTTTGATTGAAACCAACCAATCTTCTCACTGGAAAACAGTAGAAGTTGTGAATCTGATTATATCTGGTTGATGGATGGATGGGTGAACGGCTGGATGAAGGACATATGGATTGATGATGGATGGATGAATGGAAGGAAGGGTTAAATGTTATAAGATTTCAAAGATCTCCATGTGGAGCCTAGCGTGTCGTAGTCAAGGCAACATGGCGGGTTGGAAAGTGGGCGTAGAGGAGTCAAAGTTCGTTTGAAGTAATCGTCGACACTCAAATAGCTGGAAACACTCACTTTTCTTGACTCATCTCTCCTGAACACGTGCCCTGTATTTACTTGAGCGTGGAGATGTGATGACATGGGACTATTTCTCTGAATTAAGATTGAATCGATGCCAATATTAGAATCTAATTCTAAATAAATTTTTCCTCTCCAGAGGAATAAATTTCTAATACATGCGTAATTAGGCTATAATTCACTTCAATTGCATTAAGTCATCGATAATGAATGCCAAACGGAAACATTTAAGCGCGCATGCGCATCGATAGATCGAGCGCGCAGGGTCACGTGATCAGACCTGGTGGAGTCGGTCGGCCATGTTTACACGCAGCCGACACGGCACTCCAGGCTTCCGGTCTCCTGGAGGGAGAGGCAGACTTCCGCTGCGGTCGATGATCAATGATGACGTCACTGGAAACAAGATGGAAGACTCGCGAGGTGTTGGAGGAGAAATTGATTTATTGGATTCCTTCAATCATTCCCGGTTGGTGCTTGAAAGGTCCAATTTAAATTTCGTGTAATCATTTATATTTCATTGATTTGGAATAAATGACGATATATTTTTTAAAGTGAAATTTAAAAATTTAAAAATAGAACATTCTGACGGAGATTGAGCACCTTGGAAAAAGTGAAAGTGAGTGAAGTAGAAGCTCAGGTCACCCCCCCACAGGACCGTGACCTTTGACTCCAGACCGTGGCAACGCAAGCGAAGCGTGACAGAAGTGTAAGAATCGTAGGAGGCAATTTGTTTAATTGAATTGCCTTCTGTCTGCCCTCGCTAAGGGGGAAGGACGGTTGACATAATTGTTATTTTATTATTTATAGGTTAACGATAATAATTTTTATTTATGTTACTAAGTTTTGAAATCAAATAATTTGATTTTAAGGTTATCACGATTTCGATGATAAGAATGCTGCTCAATACTAGTTTGTCATCGTCGTTAGGAAAATATTATAATATCAACAGCTGTAATTACTCGTACAAGTTATAATTAACATCATGTAACAGATAATTCAGGTGTTATCAAACATTATAGCATTTAATAGTTTCTACGAAACTTAATTGATAATTATAATAACATTAATAATAATAATAATAATAATAATAATAATAATAATATTGCTGATGATGGTGACGACGCGACGACGACGACTATGAGGATTAATGGTCAACAGTCCGAGCAGAAGAAAACTTGAAAGACATTTTAATTAACGAGAATGTCCTAACTTGCAGATTCACAAGATTACACGTTATCAGATTGACATCAAGTTCAAACTGATGATGACATTTCGGTGCATGTCATCTCAAGGTAATGATAATGAGTGCGAGTTTTTTCATAGTGGAAGAAAGACTTAAAAAGACCCACGAATGAGCCCAGTTTCACCAACCACTACTGCGGCAACTCTTCGAGTGACAGACAATTTTTGTTTGGGGGAAGAGATGGACGACCCGTTAGATTTTGACATCTTCAAATCTTCATTCCAAAAGCAGAAGAAAAGAGAGGCATTCACTCATTCCACAAAAACAGCTTATGTGCCGTGAAAGGTTCACAGATGAGAATGATGCCTTGAATGTGCTTAATTTCAATAATGGCTTGGCGAGTGGAATTTGAGATTTAAGAAAGCTCTGCATTCCGAAGGAAAGTTAGAAACAATAAAACTTTAGTAACTTTTTGAGGAATTGAAACAAAACAAACAACATTTGACATGACGGATGTCACGCACAATGAAGCTTGTTGTTGACTTTCCAAAATGAGAATGATTTCGAAGAAGTTTGGAAACTGTTTTCAATATTTTGTTTCTTTGATTGTCCGTTTTATATTAAAAGGAAAAATTCGAATATGTGTAACGGTATGGATGTGTCAAATTGATGAAGATCAACAAGAGGGAGCTTGCTTTGTTTGACCAAAATAAATACGAGTTATTTTCTTAACATTGCAAAATTCTAAAAAAGAGTATCCAAACCCAAATTAAAAGCTATTTGTTCAGAAATTCTTCAGTATTTGAGTAAAATTGTTTGCTTTGTAATGTTGATGATTTTGTTATTAGCACCACTGTAACAACGGCACTTCATTGCAATTAATTATTTCGTGAAATTTGCTTCTCAGTAGATTTTATCAACTTCGAGTTTTGATTTTTTCAACAATTTTTTTATAAATTACATTTTTCGCACCATTTCAAAGACATTCCTTTGAAAGGAGGAGGTTTTTCTATGTCTTCCAGCGAATCCATTACTTGATTAGGTGCACTCCTTCCATCTCTCCGCAGCCTGCTTCCGGGGTTGACTTTAAAAACATTTCGCACCAGAGGAATTCCAGCCCATTTCTATCCATCAGAACTACCATCATCACCGCCACCATCACCATCATCATCACCCTCATCATCATCACCCTCAAAATCTATATCACCGTCTCCATCATCGCTTCCACCATCTTCATCATCATCATCATCACCACTTCGATCCTGCCTGGCTCAATTATACCTGATTGTTTTCCTTATTCCCTCAGGGTGTGAGAGCTTTAACATGTTATTAA
Organism: Hirudo medicinalis; assembly: GCA_011800805.1. NCBI lineage: Eukaryota > Metazoa > Annelida > Clitellata > Hirudinida > Hirudinidae > Hirudo > Hirudo medicinalis. Next base: position 33,347 of record MPNW01000437.1, read on the forward strand.
GGCATTCATTATCGATACCCCCACTCACTTTATAATAACATCACCACCCCAGGTTATCATCCTCATCATCATCATGTCTGTCATCAGCGTTATGTGATTATAACGACATTTTGAATTCAAATGCAGCTGAGCGATATACATAATATATATATATATATTATATATATAAATAATGATTATCATTATCATTTATTATATATATATGTATTTAATGTTTAACATTAAACTGCTCATTTATTATTTTTAGGGATTTTTAATGTTTCCTTTAGAAATGTTTAAATATGTCATCCTTTTGATAAGATTTATTACCAAATAAGTTTTAGAAAAGCCATCAAATTAATTTAACACGTTCACAATTTTCTTCCAAGTTTTATTTTATAAACTCAATTTTAAAATAACGTGCGACTCATGAAATCATGTCCCGCCAAATATCGGAATAAAATTGATTTTTCAAATAATCGCCAGTTGCCCAGCGTGTTAAGTAATTTCAAGTACGATCACATTTCCGCTATTTTACATGAAAATTAAATTAATCAAAGTTGTCAGAGCACGTTCTCCATGTGTTTGAACACATTCAGTGTTAACGGAGTCATCTTAAATGTTAGGTAGGACTTCACTTTTGCTTTCATTTATCAGGGAAAGCACAGGAAAAGTGACCAATTTGTGACGAATATGAGTCAAACAGAATCTACGTATAATTCCGATGCACATCTGGTCAGATTGCAGTCTTTTTCAGATTAACAACCAAACCAAGACGTTTGCTCTCCAGATGATGTTGACATCCTTTTTTTTTTAATTGAGGAGGAGGGAGTGAGTAAGCGACATCACATACTTTCTCGAAGTTTCAAACCTTGTCGACGGTTTGTAACAGTTTTATAGGTCGAGTATTGGCATCTAAAACATTGCTAACTGGTTTTCTTCTGTACATATATTTTACATCAGGAAAGTTTACATCTCTAACTTCTAAAGTTCAAATCTGCATTATGCAATTGTCAACTGAAATAAAGAAACAAGGCTCCTCAAAAACGAATTAATGGAAAATCAAACATGTTCATAATTCACATTAAAACAAAACTGCATATTTTTGTGAGCATTGTAATCGAAGATATTTTTATCTCTATAAAGTTTTGAGTTATCAAGTCTTTCATCAGATTCTGTCGGTCTTTTTCAAATAAAAAACTCTGTAATGAGAATTACATGTTTAAAATTACAAGAAATTATCAATTCAAGATTAGATTAATTTTCAATTAATTCAATTAGTAAATGAATAATATTGATAATTATTAATAATTAAATGTGTGACGGCATTATAGAAACAACGGAAATACCAGTTTAATGAAACGAATCTTATTAATAAAATATATAGCTATTATTAACTTAATTTGTATTAATACAATAATATTAATAATATTAGATGTATTAATATGTATAAATGCATCTAAAATGTATTAATATAATTAATATATTACATAACTCTTTATACCAGTTTTAACAGTGAAGCATAATTTTTCGCTAGATAATATAATATTGGTTTGGGAATAGTCTCAAAATCATTGTTCTTGTCAAAATCAAGAAGGAACATCCTCTCTAAAGTTTCAGATAACCGCTGATTTATCATTTTACGACATTTTATTTAAGTAACTTCTATTTACTTTTCAAAGAAATTTTGTTGAATTCATAAAATATTCGTTTCCAATTTTACTAGATCATCAAATAATAAAAATAATATTTTCTTTTATGATTCAAACAATCCACTAACATCCCTACAACGCCCAAAATTAAAAGAACCAGAATGACCAAGATGACGATCAGTACTGTATTACCAGTTTCTTCTGCCACAACTTTCATGATTTCTGAAGAAAATGAAATTTTTCAAAATACTTTGTCATTCTGGTTAATTATTCTTTTTCTGAATTAATTAATGTGAACACTTTTTATCAACCACTCCTTGGTTAATGCTGACATTCGCTTATTTTAGTATATTGTAAACGGATCAAAATTTTAATCAACTGACTCAATAATTGGGAAATAAAATAAATTTTAGAAAACTCTTGGATTTCTCGAGAATCTAATTCTAATTCTTAGAATTGTTGCCAGCTATGTGCTTGGTTTAATACATATCGTGCCTAAAATTAATATTGGCACAGACATCCAGTAAACTAAAAAAATTCAAAATTATTATTTCATAATCTAACCTAGGCATCCACCAGTCACATTAAAAATGAATCCCTCCCCACAGTGGCACAAATATGAGCCCGCGCTGTTTATACACGGTGTTCCTTTGCACAGTTCCGTTTTGCACTCGTCGATATCTTTAAAGAATATTTAAATTTTATATAAAAAAAATTGACTTTTCTCTCGTAGAAGTAATGAACGAGTTGTCTAAACAAATCTTTTCTGAAGGTATCTCTTGAAAATTCTAAAAGAACAAGCAGCAGAAAATGCTCAGACGTCAGTCGACACAAACACACAGGAAAATGGCACCCGAACACAACAGCATGAGAAAAATGCTTCAACAAACCTACGCATCCTTCGGCAGCTTCAAAGTGGAATCCAAAATCGCATTCACACTTGAATGACCCGGGACTGTTTTTACAATCTCCATAAGCACCGCATGGACCAGCTAGGCATTCATCGATGTCTACGAATTTAATAATAATAATAATAATGATTATAATGATAATAATGATAATAATGATGATAATGATGATAATGATGATGGTAATAATAATAATAATAATAATAATTTATTAATAATTATAATAATGAATTTGAGTATTTTCATATTTTAGATTTTAGCTTTAAAATTGCAGACAAGTGCTCTCCTCTTCAGCCACTGATTTGCCAGAATTTTCGAAGGATTGAACAAATATTTGCCCTCCCTGAGACCGAAATAACGTTTTAAAACTTTTTTTTGAGAGTTGCAAAATTGGTTCTGTCCCGCTAGTTGCTAATTGAAAGAATATCTCAAACTTGTTCACATTGATTCTTGTTTTTCTTGAGAGTGTTTAAACTTAAGGAGAGGTGTATTTAAAAATATTCGCTAGTTGTTCGAAAAGTAATTTCGGATGACTGAAACTTATGCCCAAAATGTGTGGAGATTTGCTAATATTGCATCGGATGTGGATTCCATATTTCTCATGAACGATTGGATGTAAAATTCTACATGAAGTTTGAAACATCGGTTTTGATGTCTGGATCCGATCAATAAACTGTTTCCTAGCATTTGTTTGCGTCTTTAAGAATTTTCAAAGAACATTGTTGATTTCAATTTTTCAATTGTTGTACCTTTTTGATATATTAAGTAATTTGATCTCATTAACTTCCTGAAACTTTGACACAACAGGTGCTTGGATTCTTAAGAAACGCACTGATATCCATATATTCCTATATTACGTTCCTACACGCTTAGGGGCCGTCCATAAATTATGTCGACAAAATAGGGGAGGAAGGGATTTGAAAAATTCTTGGCAGGGGAGAGGAGAGTTTAAGATTAATTGATGTCAACAGTGATATTTTTTTATATAATAACAAATAAAAAAAAATGGATTTATAACATTACTCCTAGTCTTTCAGTCGTCATTGTTTGAACGGATTTGCAAAACCTGTAAAAAAACCTCTGTGTTGCTTCACATGCAGAGCCCCTGAGAGGGGGCAAGTGCCCAAGGTCCCGGTAAATTTTAGGAGACAGCCCGGGTTTTAAAATATTGAAATTTTACAATCATGACTCTTTTTTTGCTTTTCCATTACCAAATTGACATAACATATGGGCCTGTGGCCGCTATGCCTACTAAGTTTTCTAGGTAATTTCTGCCGGCGGCCCTGTTCACAAGTCATGTTAAAGAAACTTGTTCAACACCGACAATGCGATCAAGGGCGTAACAAATAAACCTGTTTATTAACATAAAACCTTCGGCCAATGGTTAGATGAAGATGATGTTGATTTGTCTGGATTATCAGTTCAACAAAATGGAAATGATGAATCTGAGAGTTATAATGCCTATTGCTACATTAGAGGAAAATTTGACTTTCCCGTGGGAAGATGATAGAAGCTGACAATAAAAAATAATATTCAGTTTAATAATTATTTTTACTTTCAAAATAAAATAGTCGCAAATTCAAGGTGTTACAAAGTACAAAACATTTTTATGGGGGTTTCAGTTTTTTGACATAATTTTGATAAGGGGATCTTTAGAAGTTTAACAATTGTTGACAAAGGGAAGAAGGATAGGGGTGGGTTGGCCAAAAATTACCTTAAATTTGTTGACATAATTATTGGACGACTCCTTAGTATCATCTGCAAATAAACCTAGATGTTAAATTTATGAGGGATACTAACTCTAGCAAAACAGAAACTGGTCTCAGAACGTACAAAATATTTTGAAAAATAACTAAATAAATAAATATAAAGCAAAACCTTCACAGTCTGTTGAATTGATGGGTCTATATCCTGTTGGGCAAGAGCAATTGAATTTATTCTCGATTGTTTGGCAGGTCGCAGGAGGCTTGCAAGGGTTTGTCAAACATTTGTCGAGTGCTGGAAATTGATCAAATATTACCCATATTTACGCAGTTGTAATTGCAGTTCATTTTTATTAGCCGTTTATGTAGCGCCCCTTCCCAAAATGCTGCGAACCTGACACATTACGAATGATGTCACATCCTTTTCATTTAAATTGTGTTTCTTTAGAAATCTTTAAATTTATGAATTTATAATATCAATTATAAAATTAAACTTACTTATTCAAGACCTTCGTGATAAAGCATTTCAAATCAAATCGAATCAGTTGCATAAATATTAACTATTTTCTGACCTTCGCAAACGTTCGTGTCTTCATCTAGTTTTGTAGCATCTGGGCACTTTTGACACGAATGTGAACCCGGTGAATTGATGCATAGAAGGTCGTCCGAACAAATTCGGTCTGGTCCTACAAGCTTGCATTCATCGATATCTAACAATGTTGATTATAAATTAATTATTATGTAAGCAGTTAACGATTTCATAACATATCATGTTAATAAATAATAATGATAAACTTTCCTATAATCACAATAAGTAATTAATTGAAAGTTATTCAACTAATTCATAAACAATGAAATGCAATACAATAATATACTATGCGATACAATACAATACAATACAGTACAGTACAATACATGCAATACCTACTATCAATATTATAACATTTTTGGACGTATTTTGACTGATGATGAGGTTAGTCTATCTTTGTTATATTTCGAGATCAATGATTACCATCACTATCATCATTAATATGTTTTTGTTTTATTTTATAAAAACAAACATTAATCTATAAAAATACTCCCACCATTCATTTTACAAACATTTGACAGAACATGAGTTCTGTGATTTGAACATTAACATCCAATAAACCAAAGCCGTAATGAATGAAGCTGAAGAATTCAAACCTAAACAAGAATTTTTGGCCGAATTGTACTCGAATCCTTTCTCACAATCGCAGGAGTACGAGGCGTAAGTATTGAAACAATCAGCGTTGGTAGAGCACTTGATTGTTTGACATTCGTCGATGTCTGAAACGTGAATAAACTGAAATTATTCTTAAATTAATTTCAAGTGCTTTACGAATGAAAAAAAAAAAGATTTCGATATTTGAAATGCCAACTCGGAAATGTTGAAAATTAAGCAGTTATTTAATTCTCGTTTAACACATGAAAAGATTTTAATAAAACCCTGATGATACAATTGATGGCAAAGGTTACCTTCGCATCTTTGGGTGACCTTGTCCATTTGCAGGCCGGTAAGACAACCGCATTTGAAGGATCCTTCCGAATTAAAGCAAGTTTGTGTTACATTGCATGGCTTACTTTCGCATTCATCAATGTCTGTAGTAAAGAATATTCTAAGTATACAAATAGAATTAAAATTACTTAGAAAGAGTTTTATCTCATTGAATTTGATTTTGAATGTTTGCAGATTGATATGTTGCTTGTCTGTAAATGCACTCATCATTAGTAAGTTACTTCAAGTAACATATATTACATATGTTACTTATTTAGTAACATATTATTACATATGTACATATTTAGTTTAGCAATTCTAGAAATTGGTGATGATGATGTTATCAAATTCTCCCAAAATTAAAATTTATGTAGCGCCATAAGCACAGCTTCAAAAGTACCTACAGTTAGAACTTGATTTCAGAAATTTCTAATAAATAATTCAAGATCGTTGTTATACAAAATGCAAACAACACCTATTAAAGTTGAACAGCTTTTAATCTTGGATTAAAATTTAAAAAAATATTTTTCGTAAAATGAATAAACAAATAAATAAAGAAAGAAAGCGAGGGAAATTCTCAAATCGGAACTCATTAAAAATGGCATCATTTACAGTTTTCAATATTCGTAAGTAAAATAACATCTTTTGAAATCGTAGTTTCCAACCTATGCAGTAATTTCCAAACGTATTAAATTGATAACCAAGGTAGCATTTGCACTTGAATGACCCTGGCGAGTTGACGCAATATCCATCCAGATCGGTGCACAATGTTTTGTCGTCAAAACATTCATCAATATCTTTAAAATAATTCAAATCCTTTTCTTTTATTTTATAAATCTGCAGACCTAGGATTTCTGAACACATTTTAAACATGACCCCGACCACAATTTCGATTTTGAAATTTATCCAAGATTGCAAAATTCAAAAAAAAGGAGGCCATATCACTAAATAAAAAACCACTTGCATTAACTGAACCTTTTAATGGCTTAGCTTAATTTACTCGGATAGTACAGGTAATTTTGCGAAAGGTCAAGTTGAAATGAAACAGGTATCAACAGGAAACAACGTCGGTATCCGAGTGGTAAAGGCTTTCGCTTTGGTGAGGCTCCGTTTAGGAGTTCAAATTGTAGGGCATGGGATTCGCCAAACATAGCAATGAGAATTTGGAAATTTAAGTTACGTAAAAGTTATGTCTAATCGTAAATAGAATTCATTCAGAAAAAGTTGACCAAAGGTTAATTAAAAGTTGAGGGTATATTGGAGATATTAGATGACCATTTAATTGTAAGTGCTGGAAAATTAATTGAAAGATAACTTTACGTTATAAACTGAACTGTGTCTGTCCAAACTAAAGGTTTTCAGTGAGAGTTTATTTACTAACTGAATAGATTAACATATTTATAAATACTCATTAATTGTGCATTGTTTCACTTTGGTAAGTGCTAACCATCGCATGAGTTTTCGGTAGAGTTGAACAAATATCCACTACTGCAATTACAGGAATAAGAACCAGGAAAATTGAAGCATTCAGCATTGGGAACACAATCAATCTTTCTGCATTCATTGATATCTGAATAAAATTGCGTTGTTTTATTATTAAAAAGAGTTAATATTTAAAAAATTTAGTAGGCAGTTGTAGCTGTTATTTTTAGTTGTTTGTCTACACTATGGTCAGTTCGAATAAAGATAACCGAATGTTTCAATAAATTAATTAAATTTGTATATCTAAATAGACATTTGTAAATACAAAACCAATTTAAAATTGATACAAACCGTCACAGAGAACTGGGCTCGATTTATGTTCATACCCAGCAGTGCAATTGCAAAAGAATGATCCGATTTTGTTGATGCATATTGAGTTTTCCTTGCAGATGTTCAACTTACATTCGTCTATGTCTTTAAACAAAATTGTATTACTTAATAATGCTTTTTTTCAGATTTACATTTTTAGATGTAAACAATAATTATTATTATTCTACTATAAGATCATCGCAGTTCTCCTCTCGGCTTTTGGGCTGTGAAAGTTGAATCTTGAGCACCAGCAGCAGGTTATAAAACATAAAAGAGAATCATTGGTGCAAATTGAAGCCAACAAAAATAAGCGGAAGGTATACAAGAGGTATATAAGCGGAAATACAATAGTAATAATCGATTAACGAATATGGCCAATCTCGAAATAACTTTAGAAGTTTTAGGGGTGGAAATGTTCTACAAGAAACTACTACTCCCTTAACAAATCCTAGATGGCGGTCTAATGGAGTTTCCAATCTTATAAAAGAACTTGTAAGTGTAATGTATTGCAGATACATTCATTAACACATTTTTTTACGTGACTTTGCATAAATTAATCTTTTGGTCTTTTAATTTGATAATTAAAATTTACGATAACTTAACATGTCACATTTTAGTGTGAAAATTGAGATCTCTCAATGGTTTGTACTTATAAAGACAAAATTCCGTTTTTACAACCTTTGCAATTGCCCTTCAGAACATCAAGCTCGTATCCCTCGAAGCAGTCGCAAAAAAAGGAACCATAGTTGTTGACGCATTTTGCATTTTCCATGCATTTAGTTCTCAAACACTCGTCAATGTCTGCGTGAGAATAAGAAACGAGTTTAATATAATTTCGTGTTAATGTCCAAAAATAAGCCAAAACTTGTTAAGCCAAAAATTGTTGATATCGAAAATGATTAAAATTAGTTTTAGACCAGGCGAGAGAATGTGTATATTGTTTTTAATGCCGCCATTATTTAATTTTTTGTTATTGAGCCGAACACAAAAACATTGAAGAATAATTCATAGGAATAATTCTTAAACCGACCTTCGCACGCACGTGTTTTCGAATCGTAATCAAATCCTCTGCTGCAGTGGCAGAAATAAGAACCAGGACTGTTGATGCATTTTGCTTCGTCTCTACACTTAACTTTCGTACATTCATTGATGTCTGTAAGTAATTTATCGTTATATTAGATTCATTCAGTGAATAAAAACTTGTTAACATGTTAACATGGAAAAAAAGGGTATAAAACCGATTATGTCAACCATAAATGTTACATATGATACCATCGCCATCGTGACCATTGGCATCATAATCCAGAAGTTGTTTATTTATGAATAATTCAAGGAAGTTGCAAAATTATTATTAAAACCTTATCAAAAGGAGAAGCTGCTTAAAGTTTCTAAGCATGATAAACTGAAAGAAAGTATATTTATTGGGCCAGATGTACGAAAGTTTATGACAGATGAAAGCTTCCTGTCCATGTTATTACCAAATTCTTAGGAAACACCAAAAACCCAGACTATAAAGACATTATTGAAAAGATGAAGTGAGAATTCAAATTATTTGGGTGATCTGTGAGCACAAAAATTCACTTTTTGCGTACGGACTTCTTTCAAGAAAATCTTGGCGCAGTAAGTGAAAGACAAGGTGAACGCTTTCACCTTTTCACCAAGGTATTGTGGTATACCAAGGTATTAATTAAGTGGAAAAAGGTACCAGGATCGATGGATGTCAACATGATGGGTGACTAATGCTGGATGCTACAAGAGCGACAATCAAGATTAACCATACAAATGAGCAGGTAGAATTTCACGAGCACTCGAAAACGGCATGCATCGCAGTGTCAAATTAAGTAAAATAATTCCCTACATACATAAAACAATGGTATACGCCAATAAATAAATTTCAAACATTTTCTTTTGCATTTTGTAATTCCTTTGAACTTTTTAATTTAATAAATTTTTCGTAAACTGTCAAAATGGCTTTGATGATCGTGAAAAAACTGTATGTGATCTGAAAAAACTGATGACGTAATTGGATTCAGCACCCCAAAAATCATTATAATCAATATCAATTTTTAAAATCGTTTTTGTGAACCTAAATTTTGCAGGCCTGTGTCATTAATAATAAATTAATAATTTTTCACGACAGTCGCATGAATTCATTTTGTGTTAGCTTAAAATTGATTAAAACATCCTCCAACCACCGCAAGCTTTCATCGAAGAGACGTAGGTGAAGCCGGACGCACAACTGCAGATGAAAGAACCAAACGTATTTATGCATGAGGAACTGTCTCCACACGCTCCCCTGCCTTTGCATTCGTCAACATCTGGGTGAGGGAAGAAGGAAGGAGTTCTTAGGCGCTACATAAATGACTAACATTTACATTTACATTCTTTTGTCTTCCTCAAATTAATTAAGGGGTTAATTAAATACTAATTAATATAATTTGTAAATTCTAGGCAAAAGTTTTCTAACCAACGCACACCTCGCCTTGAAGCATCCATCCAGGGTGACAACCACACACAAAATTCCCTGGAATGTTTCTGCACACTCTAAGTTCAGGACACGGGTTTCCCAAGCATTCATTTATATCTTGAAAGGTTATTTATGGCAAAAAATGTAATATTAATAATATATCTTGGCCGATTTGATTGTTTCATTTACTGATTTAATTAACTAATTTGATGCTTCCGAAAAAATAAGAGCACAAAGAAAAACTTCCAAATTCTTTGGCTAAAATAAGAGCTCTGATAATTGACATTCGAATAATCGACTGCCAATTAGTCAATTAATTGCGAACCGAAAAAAATTAACTAGTAATAGAAGCCAACCGTCGCATTTCTCCGTGTCATTGTTATACACAAAACCGCTCTGACATTGGCAATTGTATGAACCTTCCGTGTTGATGCAAAGCGAATTGGTCAATGCTCTGCATACGGCCTTTGTTCCAACGCATTCATCTATGTCTGTAGGAGACACAAAGTGATGACAAATTATTTAAATTTCTTAAATACTTTTAGTAATTTAATGTCAATATAAGTTCGCTAATTATTTTATTTAAAATCAGAAACCTTCGCATTGCCCAATAGGCATCTTCATTTCGAACCCTGCGACGCAGTAACATAAGAACGAACCCATAGTGTTGTTGCAAAGTGCTTTTGTACCACAGATAGGAAATTTGCACTCATCTATGTCTTCAAACATTTATACGAATTTAAATTATAAATCTGACAAATCGCAAATTGGTTTATAACACAAATAGTTGTAATATTATTGCAATTAATTTTAAAAAGTTATTGGATAAATAATAACCGTCACACATAGATAGCTCGCTATTGAATACAAAGCCAGGAGGACAGTCGCATGTAAAAGAACCCGCTGTATTGATGCACGGAAAACCATCGCAAACTTCTCCCATACACTCGTCCACATCTGCATTAAAATGAAAAGTTCTAAACAGATTTTATTTTGGAAATTAAATAGCGTAGAATATAAATTAGATATTTGCCAATTTAGTACCGGCATTTAACCCTCCATCATCAAAAGAATTCCATTCCCTCTTCTTGAGAAGTCAGTCTTAACTTCAAATCGCCCACCAATTTAGAATTTTCCGATCTGTCTACTGTTGCTAAACTACTGGAAAGATTTATTAGGTTTAAAATTCATTCTCAGTCTTATCCTTATATTTTGTACCTATCCAATCTGCTTAGGTCTATAGACTCCGGTTTTGTAACAAGATTAATAAATTTTTACTCGACAAATGCAATTATTAAATTATCTGCCTTGATCTCTCAGAAAAATTGGCACTATAAAGCATTATAAATTTATAGAATGCTCTAATATCTACGACATCGATAGATTTGTCATTCTAGGGTTACAATCCTAACTCTCCAATGAATCTCGTTGTATCGAGCTTAGAGACTACCCTTATCGAGCCCCTTGCTCGCGAGTCTTCGGGCTTTGTAGCTCTACCCTCTTTGCCTTTATTTATCCATTTGGCACCTTTCAAATATCGTTCAAAATGTTGGTGTCCTTTCCACAAATACGTGGGGGTCACGAGTCTCTAGTTTGTCCTTCCATGCCCCAAACATCTCCAAGTTGAAAATATACGGAGGTCTGTCGGTGATAATTTCTTCCAACTAAATTTGCAAAAGTCTGAGGTCATGTTTAGTGGAACATCTGTTCATTCAAGGACTCTGTCCTCTCCATCTACTATAAACATCGGCAATAATCACCAATAACCTTGACAAGAATTATCAATTCGTTCAAATCCATGTCTGCAAGCACATTCAAAACCACCAGGAATGTTGACGCAATTTTCTGTGTTCCGGCAGGGGCCAACCTCGCATTCATCGACATCTACGATTAAAAAAAAACTTTAAAATTAAAATCATTTAAAAGGACTCGTTACCATGGTAATTTAGGAATGAATAATTAAATTAATAAACGGGTTATTCCGATATTTCAAGACCTCCGGGATCGGCCCATAGCTAAATAAGTCAAATGAGGTCGTATATTTTGGACTGTTAATTAACTAACCCATCCTAATGTCATTTTTATCATCACCTAATCAATCAATTTAATTTGAATGAATAAAACTGCACATGAAGCTCTAATTTGACTCCAATTGTCAGAAGGATGTGGCAGCAATGGCAACAGTCCCAGCAACCTTTGTCGCGACTGTCATTCAAGCAACACAGCTTGAGTGGAAAGGAGTGCTATACAAATGGTTACAAAAAAAACCCTGTCTCTGACTCTATTCTTAGGGAGCTATTCAAACGAACTGCAATTACAAATTGAAAATTCTGTCATAACAGAGAAAGTGAGATTCGAACGGAAGGATTTGGCTCTGCACTTATTTATTTTTTTATTGCATAATTGAGCAGAGGACAAGCGACTCTTAACCTGCTCGCGAGCAAACGAGAAAACTTATAGATGTGTGAATTTAACAAGTCATTTGTAGAATAGGAAAGGAGAAAGATCGTAATCTTTGATGAGGAAGGTGAATCGACTGTAGGTTGTGGATGAAACGATGTTATTGGGGGAGAGTTCCAAATTGATTGCAAGATTAGTGAAAAAGTATTTAATCGTGACTGTTGAGCAAAAGTCAGTCATTATTTGTGAATTAACAAAAATAATTGTAATTTGTAAATAAACTTTGAAAATAAACTAATGTAACATTCGCAATTAAAAGTTGAATGCAAGCAAAACAGTTTTTTTCCCACCTATACATCCATCACTTTCATCGTATATAAATCCTTTACCGCATGTACACGATCGATATCCGCCGCCTTCTACGCATCTGGCGCCTTTCTGACAAGGATTCGTTCTGCAAGAACCTTAGAATCACATTATTTTGGATATTCAATCTATAATTTTCACAAAAAAAGACAATTTGTAAATCACACCCAATAATATTTAATATTGAATGCCCCGAATTCTTTCAAATTCACGACAGTAGCTTAGTAATGCTTCATTTCATTTTAGTACCTGCTTGTGCTGAAGTTGCCAATTTTATTTTCAAAGCTGAACACAGCAAAGCGGTGTACAAGAATTTCCAGCAAAACATGAAAGTCTGTTATCATTAAACTGACTTTAATTATTATTTAAAATTGAATTTTCTGTAGAACATTACTTCAAAGGCAGAAAGATTTGAGTATGTTTAACTTAAGCTTAAACAACAATCGTAGCTTAGTGTTACGTAGATGTCCAAAACATCTCCAACTTATTCGTGATAACATCTGTTATTACTTTTTATTAACGTCAAATTTTTAATGCAATTTAAATTAATTGAATAATTAAACTCGAAAGTTTGAGTCTAAATTAGTTTTTGATTTCCATTCAGCTGGATTTTTTGAATAAACTCTGTTTACGAAATCGAGTGAAGATGACGTCACAATCATGGTTGACTTTCTACACTGAGACAGTCGCCAAACAGGACCACACATCATTTTTGTTTTTCAAATTCCATCTGACGCCCAATTCCTTAAAATTGAATCTTTTACAAGTGCTTGCTTTCTTTTGATGAATAAATTTTATTTGACTATTTTTTGTTTCGTCTATTTCCGCTATTTAACAAGTTAAATTAAAATAGCAACTATTAAACAATCTTATTCTATTTGGCTCTTTCAATCTAATGCTTAGTTTGAAAACTAGAACAATAACTCCAACTAAATGCGAACACTTAGTTAAAAGTTACAACCAAATCTTAGAATCATATTCTTCAAAACATTGCATCTGCATCATTATTTTTCAATTGATTGTTTGTATTATTGTTGTTAATATCGTTGTTATAATATTGTTGTTGCTGAAGTTTTCGTGACACCCGCACTTTCTGATGCCCACCCACTCCTGCTCACTCATTACTTAGGTAGTCATTACTCCAATTGATTTCAGAAGGAGGTCTGCAAAACTTTGTTCAACTTTCCCCAAATTCTCAAGAATAACTGACTGAATTTATTGCCAGTAAGCTTATTTCCCACATTTCGACCATTTCCAAAATTGTCTAATCCTGGTCTCAATCTTTCCACCAAGGGACGATCCTGCTTATGATCTTGCACCTAAAGTAAATTTGGTCCTTTAAATATTTTAATGACGTTTGCATAGAAAACATTCTATTTTGGGAAGATTATCGTTTGTTATTATTACTATTATTACACCATTTCCATAAATGGCAATAAGTTTATACTTTCTCTTGCTATTTTTTATATTTTTTGTGTCATTTTGTAGAGCTTAAAAAAATACATGGAAATACATAACTTGTTTATTAATTAATATTAATCCATAGCTGAAAATATATGATATTTTAAAATGTCTCTTCAGTTTTACATATTATCAAAATCATGAGAAATGTTAAGCTTAACTAAACCTACTAAGTGTCCCAATTCAAATTACCGAAAAATAAGATGTTGATGGATTTGGAGCCATGTCAAATATATTTATTTTGAAAATTTCAGTCCAAAATGTTCACTTTTTAGTTCATTTTTATCAGATGCTCTGTTAACTATTCATGGTAAGAATTCTGCAAATATTGAAAACCATGCGATGTGATGAAATAATGAAAAACTGCCTTCAGCAAACTGGAAAACATTGACATTGAAAAAGTATCTTGTGCAAATTTGCTGATTCATTTAGCATTTTTTAGAAATGGATTACATCTCTATTTAACCTTAATTTAATAAGTGTTAATTTTATTTAAAAATCTTGTAGTTTACTTACGTAAACTATAGAAAGATGTAATCATCATCAGCAGCATTGAGTCAGAGGAGTGAGTCAATGTGCAATCTCCGCTTAGCTCAACAGCTTTAATTTCTGGATAAAATGTTTTCATTGTGCTTGATTTATTTAAGAGATCTCAATCCGAAATTATTATTTATGCGCAAGCTCCTCTAAACGTAAGAGTCAATAAAATGTAATTTAGTAGTAATATATAAAAATAATTGCAGGACTGTAGCTTTAAACGCAATCAGGAAACAGATTTTCAATTATTTTAAAATGTTTCGTCTATTTTATATTCCAGTCATGATCTTGACTTTTATCTATGCAATTATTTATTTCTTTATCCTACAATCATCAAAAATTGCTAAAATTAAAGTGACATTAAGTCGTGCAAATCTATAATGTATAAATAATAATAATAATAATAATAATAATAATAATGTCAAATTATTATTATATTATATTATTATACTTTTCAAACCTCTGCATCCAAAAGCCACATTGAAAATGAATCCCTCTCGGCATTGGCACATATACGAACCCACGATATTTGTACATAGTGTTCCTTTACACTTATCTGTCGTGCACTCATTGAAATCTTTTGAACATAATAATCGTATTTTCAATAAACTTTTTACAGTAAACAAATACAATAAAGTTAATATATGATGAAGCTTGAGTTCCCTGAGAAAGAAAAAAAGTCATTTTCTTTCGTAAAGTTCAGTGAATTAAGAATATCTATTAGATAGCAAGAAATAACGAGTCATACCTAAGCATCCTTCGGCAGTATTCAACTCGAATCCAAAGTTGCAAGTGCAGTTGAATGATCCAGGACTGTTTGTGCAATTTCCGTGTTTGCCACATCGAGTTGGGCATTCGTCGATGTCTGCAAGTACTTCAAACTTAAGGTAGTTTCTTGAAAAATGTTTGTAGATTCTACAAAATGATTTAACAGATTTTGAAATTATTTGAACATTGTAAGCGGATAAATAAATTCATTACCTAAGTAATAAAGAATTAAATTCTTTTAATATGCATTAAATGCATTAATTATAATTATTAATTATTATTACAAATTATTACATTAATCAAACCTTGACATTCAGTTTCATTTCTATTTTCATATCCAAGCGGGCAGGAACAATAAAACGTTTCATTTCTGGTTTCGCAAAGAGCAGGAGGCCTGCAAGGATTAACCTTACATTTGTCGGTCTCTGAAATAATTAATCAACCTTTAATAAATCGCCAATGAAGCATCACATTCAGAGAATACGTCCTATTTCTATTTCTAAATATTTATTAATATTTCCTAGTAATCATCTTTCTACCCTGACAATCATTTGTATCCTTGTCTAGTGCTGTTCCTTTGGGGCACTTTTGGCACGAGTATGAACCTGCTGAGTTGATGCACTGAAGATCATCTGGACAGACACGGTGTGGATGTTCTTGCTTGCATTCATCAACATCTAATGAAGATTAATAAATGATAAATCTAATATTATACATCAGGAAATCATAACCATGTTTTATTACAACATGACATAAATGATAATTTTAGACTAAATAATTTTAATAAAAATTACGTGTATGTAAAACATAAATAAATCATATTAGATGATCTAGTTCGAGTTGTTTTTAACCAATACATGTTTGTAAAGATTTATGCCAAGGTTTTCTTTTATTTAATTAATTAAAGTCCGTTGCATAACGTGGATCATTTGGACTTTCATTCAAGGCTTTCAAAGGGTTCATCGACTTTGGCAAAGATGGATGTGATGAAAACAACGTGGATGTGCTTAAATGTGGTTTCTCACAATTTTTGAAAGGAGTCAAGGTTGTTTTTCCACTCTGGTGGAAATTGCTATAAAATGGTTTCTCAACTAAATCTAACAATATACCTTCGCAATAATTCCGTTTTTTGTCGAGTTTTGTTCCATTGGAGCATTTTTGGCAGGAATAAGAGCCTGGTGAGTTGATGCAACGCAGATCATCTGGACAAATGTGATCTGATTCTGCTTGCTTGCATTCATCAATATCTAGAATAGTTAATAATTGTATTTGTATTTCACAAGTGCCAAAGAGTCAATGCGAAGGTTACCTTTGCACTCGCTCGTAATATTATCCATTTGATATCCATTTTGACATCCGCACTTATATGACCCCTTTGAATTCAGACAGATTTGTGTAACAATACAGGGACTACTTTTGCATTCATCAATGTCTGTTAATAAGTAAAAAATGTAAATTTGTTATTGCTCAGGTGATTACAAATGACTGGTGCTTGATGGTCGAATTGATTTTGCGTCCTTAGCAGTACGAGAGGTTTACAAGTCCTTTGCCCGAGTTAGATAATAAACAAATACCTTTCATTATACAAGGCATAACATAAATTTGAAAACTCCATTTTGGTTCATCGAGCCATTGCCATTTTATAATTTAAAAAAACCAGTTTTGGCATTAATTTCTAGAAGCCATTCACCAGATGGCATCGTACATAAGCGCAATGAGTTCGAATATTTCACAACACAGATGGTTTTATTATGTATTTATAGAATATTCACAAAAATGTGAATTATCCTCTCCATCAACGTCCAAATATGACTAAGAGGATTAGCTCATTGCTCACACAGCGGACAATAGTTTTTCATATTGGTATCTAACTGATCTAACTGGTGTTGATTGTAGCCCTGTGATTGTTATCTAAATATATTTGCACCAATTTATTTTTATCTAATTTATATATTTATCTATTTTTATTTTAAAATTTATTTATTAAAACAATGCTACTTCTACTAATTTTCATTACCAAAACAACACTGCCTAAGAGCATTCTTGTCAATATTTTCTAGGCTGCGATGAAATAAAAATAACCGATGTTATTTACCTGAGTTTGAATGAACCTCAAAGGTTGGAGAATTACAGGAATATTAAAATGCATAAATTTCAACAATGTAATTTTAATTACTTACCAACGCATGTACCATTCATCGCATTGTACTCATGTCCATCAGTGCAATTACATGAATAAGAACCGGGGGTATTGATGCATTTGGAGTCTTTCATGCATGTAATGGTTTCACATTCATTGACATCTGAA
>MPNW01000437.1:51602-73695 GCA_011800805.1 Hirudo medicinalis
CATATTGAGTTTTCCTTGCAGATGTTCAAGTCACATTCGTTCTTGTCTTTTTAAATAATAATGCTCTTTTCAGTCATTTAATGCAAGTCATTTATACATTTTTTTTTGTATAACAATAACATTAAATTTATGGAGATCTATTTATGCAATTTCTATGTCATTATCATTACATCGTTTAATAACTTTAATAATCATCATAAATGAGACTTATCCAAATTTAAAATAAACATTGAAACATTTGTCGACATTTGATGACCCAAAAAGAATCATTTGTGCAACCTTTACAAATGCCGTTCAAAACATCAAGCTCATATCCTGCAAGACATTCACAAAAGAATGAACCATAGTTGTTGACGCATTTGCTATTTTCCATGCATTTTTCTCTAAAGCACTCGTCTATGTCTGAATAAGAATAAGAAAAGCAATTAAATTCTAATTCAAATTTAATCAACAGTGGTGAAGGTTAGCTCAGAGCATGCAGCAGTAATGGCAAAAGTCGAAATGCGTCGTGTTCACAAACCATCATGTACTAAATAAGAGGTCCTCGATTGGAGTATTATATAAATGGTTAATATAAATGGTTAATATAAATGGTTAATATAAATGGTTAATATAAATGGTGGCCCAACTTTCTATCGAGAGTCAATTCAGCACTTAGCACAAATTCAGTTTAATTGTTGAAAATAAGGTAACATTTTGACAAATATGATAGGGAAGACAAAAATGTGGAATAAGTATTCCATAAGTAGATATTCCATGAGGAATAAGTTGCTAAAAAATCTTGAGCGAACCTTCACATGTACGCGTTTCCATACTGTAATCAAATCCTCTGCTGCAGTAGCAGAAATAAGAACCAGGACTGTTGATACATTTTGCTTCGTCTCTACACTTAACTTTCGTACATTCATTGATGTCTGTAATGTGTTACATTAACGAAACCATTATCATTTCAGTTTGTAACTGTTACATTTATTGCATCAGACTTATGAAATATTAAAACTAATTTTCCAACCACTACAAGATTTCATTAGTGAGACGTAGTCGAATCCAGTGGCACAACTGCATACGAAAGACCCAAGGACGTTAATGCATGAAGACCCATCCCCGCATGTGTACTTGGCTCGGCATTCGTCGACATCTAAAGAATGAATGATTTACATCAGGAGAGCATTCTCATATCTTCCTTGAGTTCATTATTGATTATTAATTGATACTATTTATATATTCCAAGCTTTATGTAAGTTAAATGCTTTATAAATAATAAGTCAATCTAAGGTTAGATAACCAGTTAGTTAGATGTTTTCTAACCAACACAAGAATCGCCTTGGAGCATCCATCCTCGTTGACAATCACATACGTAACTTCCGGGCGTGTTTCTACACACTCTGAATTGAGGACATTCTTCTTTTAAGCATTCGTCTATATCTTTAAAGATTATTTAAGTAACAAACCAATTTAACATTAATGCATTTCGTTAAGTTTTACAATTTAATAAATGCAATACATTTCCATTTATTTTTCGAATTAATATTTTGTTGTGGTGCTCCCACATGGTTAAGATGCCCCTCACGATGGATCGCTGAAGGGGTATCAGCATCAAAACATCATTTGGTATGCTCTGAAGTCGCTTTGTTACAAATCCCAAGGAACTGAATAAAAATTTATTTACAGCCTCATATTTTCGATTTGATTTAAAGCCATTATTTTCATCTCGAGATGTCACAGGGTTTTGAATTAAAAACCACCAAATGTTGCGTCGACCTCAATAAATTTACACCTGATGAAGATGTTAAAGAGACAATTTAGTCATCATGTCAGATTTTTAATATCGGAAAACATTGAAGCCTGATCCCAAATAATTGTCTTAACGGATAATCAATACGTAACTCATTTCTAGATCGCAAGTGTTTCTTCAAATCATTTACACATCTATTCACGATTTTTAAAATTTCTATTTACTTTTCTGCCAAATTATAAACCAACCTATGCATTTACTTGTGTTGGTGTTAAACTGAAAGCCTCTGTTGCACAGGCATACATAAGAACCCACTAAGTTGATACACGGTTCACTGATGCTACATTTGTGCAATGACCTAACACATTCATCTACATCTGTAACAGGTTTCAAAGAAAATGAGCCTTTTCTTAGAAGTCATATATCAACTAGGCTGTCACCATATTTAAATTTCTTTTAGCAAAACATTATTTATTATTTTAAATATTGCGGGTAGAATATAACTTTGGTTGCGAATGTGGTTTTTATGGCAATAAATTAAATTCTTTCTCAAGTTGGCATCGCTACACCTTGCATATTATAATTTTGGCAGGAAATCACTGGCGTTATTATAATTTGTTGGTCGCCATGACTAAAAATTTAGAACAAAAATATTAAATTTGAAATAATAATAACATTACATGTGGAAGTATTAATAATCTACAACCTTCGCATTTATTTCTGTCCGTCATTTCGAACCCCTTGGTGCAAGAACATGTGTGCGAACCATGGGTGTTGATGCACACTGCGTTTTTGCCACAAACTGCATTTCGACACTCATCTAGGTCTTCAAACATTTGAACAAATGTAATTAATAAATAGATGCAGTTTGCAGGCTCACGTAATGCTGACATTTTCAAAAAATAATACATTTTCAGTCAAAAGCCTCAATCCGCGTATTTTAAGCTTCGAATTTGAAGCAATAATACATTGCCTTTTTATAACGAAAGACTTTAAGTTCAATTCACTTTAATTATAAAAACTCAAGCGAAGCAGTTTTGCAATGATTACGACGGAAGTCCAAAATAAAATAAAAATCTAAAATGTCGATTTAAATTGTTCCGCGTAACACAGATGTTAATTTCTATGTTAAAGATAGTTACAATGATGAGATAAAATTAATAACAATTATTATAATATTCCTGTAATCATAATTTAGTTAGAAAATATTATTAAACAAATATTAACGATAATATTTTGGCGTGCAGGTTGACCGAATGGGTTGCGTTCCCGCATGCGGGGGTAATAGCACCAGTCGTAATGTGTCGTATTTGCAACCCAGCCTGCACCTCCAGGAGCGCCCTCAGTTAGGGGCGCTTTATAATGGTAGAGCGCTTAAAAAGTGCCTTCACATCCCATTCGGATACAAAAGGCCTCAAAAAATCGGTTAAATACAAAAATACAATTAACCATCACATTGGATGGTAGCTTCATTGAATTCAGTGCCAGGAGGGCACTCACATGTGAAAGAACCCCCAAAATTAATGCATGGCAAATTTTGGCAAAAATCTTCCATGCATTCGTCAATATCTGGATTAAATAAAATAATTTTAAATCAATTTAAATTTTTAAATGATCAGCACATTTTATTTATTTATTTATTTATTTCAGAAGTGAGCAGAGGACAAGTGCCTCTTATCTGCTCATGAAAATGTTGTATGAGTGGTGTGACTCTAACATATCATTTGTACAAAAGGAAGGGAGTAAGATCGTAGTCGTTGATGACACATTATTTTGAATAACAAATAAGCAATTAAACATTACTTAATAAAACTCACAATCATAAATTATTTATTGAATGCTATTAAAATTATTAAGCAAACGTTTAATTTTTTAAATATTTCCGTATGGGGTAATCCACAAAAACTTGCTCATTTTTAACCCACATCTCGTTGTCCGCATTGGTGCACTTTTGGCTTGACCCCCTTCCCTCCCCCACACTTGTGGAAATCCGCAATTTGTCATAAATTTTCTATCACTATTTTAATGTCTAATTTTCTTTGCGCTGAAGTGTTTTATGGATGATTCCTAAGATGGAAATGCGCCAAAGCTAGGATAAAGCCTACCATTAAATATGCACCTAATGTAAAAGTACATAAACCTTTCTGTTACATAAAAGTAAGTTGTAAATAATATTATTAACAAACAATTTTTGAATTATGAACCGAAGTCATGATTAATTTCCAGGTAATAGACCTGAGAAATGGGTCTGACAATTGCTCAAAACAGGGGAGGTTATCACCAAGACTCACGTGATTCCCATGCGCAGTAACGAAATATTACGTACAATTAAGAAATTTAATTGCATAACTCCTTGCACTACTAATTGAAATCAATAAAATATCGACAAAATCTAATCGTTGACCTTGACAAAAATCTTCTATCTTTTCGTATCCCTTTTTGCAAGTGCACTCGAAAGCACCTTCAGTGTTCACGCAACTTTCAGTTTGAGGACACGGATCAATCTCGCATTCATCTACATCTGCAGTGCAACGACTGAAGTTATTTCACGAATTTAAACTAAAATATTTATTCCATGTTATTCCATAACAGTTATTCCATGTTTATTTAAAATAATGTTTATATCCCTCAAAATTCTAAAGTTGAAGTTGAAAACAAATCGAAGTTTGGGTCCAACCTATGCATCCTTTAATTTCATCATACAGGAATCCTTTACCGCACGAACATACCCGAATCCCTCTAGGCTTGTTGATGCATTTGACAGAATCCTTACATGGGTTTTTAGCGCAAGAACCTTAAAATCACGTTGTTAAGTTGTTAAGAATAGTTAACAATTAACAATTTTATATTTAATAATAACAATAACAATAGGTCCCCCGCACATTTAAGGATATAAGTAGTGAACAAAGCATCAGGAAATGAGAAATTAGCAAAAATGTTTGTCAGATTTATTAAAAAAATGATGGCATTAAGAACAAAACAGATGTTCTTAGCAGAGATAGGTTATTAACTTATTACGAGCACTGCTAATATTAAACAAATTGTAATTTTAAGTCATTTACATAGCAGGGTCTTAGGTAGGGTCGCTGTATATCAACTATTTATGTAGCGCACTTATCCAAGGGAGTGAAAGCTGGATTGCGAACGCGACACATAACGACTCCCAACCCTCTGAGCTAATCTGCAATCTGCAACTCGTCATTAATTGATAACCATAAATGGATAACTAGCTATTTCCCTTTAAAATCACAGCAGTGATTTCATATATTATTAACAATTACAATAAATTATAATTTAATAAAATGCTGACCTCACCTAAATTAGCTCTAGCTGCGCAAGTTTCGAATTTTATTTTGGAAGCCGAACATAGCAACGCGATACTCAAGAATTTCCAGCAAAACATGAAACTCTGGTGTTATCATTAAACTGATTTTTTTTTATT
The DNA here is from genome assembly GCA_011800805.1 of Hirudo medicinalis. Classification (NCBI taxonomy): domain Eukaryota; kingdom Metazoa; phylum Annelida; class Clitellata; order Hirudinida; family Hirudinidae; genus Hirudo; species Hirudo medicinalis. Next base: position 56,780 of record MPNW01000437.1, read on the forward strand.
ATTCAATGTTTAATTTCAACTACCTCCACAAGACTTCAAAGACTGAAAGATGTGGCTGAAAGTACGTTTAACTTAAGCTTAAACAACAATCGTAGCCTAGGTCTACGTAAGTTGTCCAAAATATCTCCAACCCATTCGTGATAACATCTGTCAATACTTTTTACGAACGTCAAATTTTTAATGCAATTTAAATTAATTGAATAATTCAAGTCGAAAGTTCGAGTCTAAATTAGTTTTCGATTTCCATTCATTCTGGATTTTTTGAATAAACTTTGTTGCTTCCAAAGAAGAATAAGGATGACGTAACTGTTGTGGTTGACTTTCTAGATTGAAACATTCGCCAAAAGGCGTCCATGTATTAATTTTTGAACATTTAAATTTAAAACCAATTGGGGCAATAAACTGCATTTCGATCTTAATCTCCTTTAAATGATCGATTTTTTTTATTATAAATACAGATTAATTTTAATAATAATTATTTAAGAATAATGTTCTTTGAGTTCATTTTTAAGCACGAGTTTAGTATATTTTAATTAAAAACCGTTAACGCGCAAGTTACAAAAAATAATTAATTTCGAAACATGTCATCAGTTTGGCATCAATCTGCTCTTAACTCAAGAAAGCGAAAAAGATGTAATCAGTTTTAGGTTACATTTACTTAACATTTTCCTGTGTTTGATGACAATTCGTCGCAAGTCCAACGGAAGAAGAAACGACCCGCCAAATGGTTTCTTGACTGACTTTTACCCAGTCCAAAGATTTGTCGTTTTTAGCTCATATTCGGCTGTTTCAAAAATCTACTCATTTGATTACTCAACCCGTTTATTACCAACTGAATGTAAAGCCACTCAAAATATTCAAAACATAAATATAAGATATTTTAAAAAGTTACGTTTGTAATTTTTTTTCCAAATGTCAGAACTGGAAAACTTTTAGACTAAACTAAGATCAGCAAAGCAGATACCAATCCAAGTTATCTATAAATAAAATATGTATTGATAAATTTGGCACCATGTCAGACGTAAATAAGTGAAGTATCAAACATAAACAGAAATTAGCAATTGATATTTTAGGCGGGGATGTCCTGAATTCCACCACTTTTAGTTGTTTAGTTTTTCTTCCAGATGTTGTGTCTGCTTTTCATGGTAGAAATTCTGCATTAGAAACATCGAATATAATAACTGAGTTTCAACTAATGAGAATTAATTCCATTTATGAATAAATTATCGTCATAGCAATAATATCTGTGTTTATCCGATCTTTTGAGTGCCTTATGTATCAGATGTGAAGGATTTTAAGGATGTGAAGGCAGGAACGCAACCTGCAAATAAAACAATATTAAATGAATTTACTCACATAGCTGTGACAGTGAGTGGTAAACGAATGTCATCGTCATCATCATCATCACGTTGCTGTAAATCGAGTGACATGACATGCCTCTGTCGCTTAATGCTACTGCTTCAAGTTCTTCTGCAAAAAACAATGACATTTTGTTACACTCCTGAGAGCTGTGAAACAGAAAATCATCTTTTTGCTCAAACACTCATTTCGTGTGAGTCTAATTAGATTTTTAGAGTCTGTCTCAAGAGACATTGTTAAACAAATAATTAAATGCTTAATATTTTTCCATTTATTTTTTATTCGCTTACTATTTATTGTTGAATTTTATTCTCAAAACATAGCCTGTAATAAATTTTAAATAGTTTATTTTATATAATATATTAATAAATGTCAAAGTGTTCAAACCTCTGCATCCATATTTCACATCAAAAGTGTATCCATCTGGACATTGGCAAGTATATGAGCCCAAGCTGTTTGTACATGGTGCTCCCTTACACAAATTCTTCTTGCACTCGTCAACATCTTCAGATAGTGCAATAATAATAATAATATTTCAGGTTAATATACCATGTAATTATACAATAATTTCTCTCTCATAATTCACTTAATGGAATGTGTAAACACTCTCCCGCTTTACTGATGAAGTGTACCGAAACTAAGTTATTGCTGATATTAAAGGATTGAAAGCTTCTGCAAGCTGTGCATCTTATAACATAAAATAAAGTTGGAGCCAATTTAATTTAATTTTACATACTATCTAATATTTTAGCATTTTGTAAACATATCCAAAACATCTTTAGTAGTCTAATTGAATGTATGTATACTATTAATATTATTAGCAATGCATAACTAAAACCTTGGCATTCCGTTATGCCTTTATTTTCAAATCCTTTTGGACAGTTGCAAAACAACATATTGTCTCGTATTTCACAAACAGCAGGAGGTTTGCAGGGTTTTGTCAAACATCCATCGGTCTCTAAAAATGAATTTATTGACGAATAATTCTGACATAACTATAATTTGACATTTTGAATGAAATAATAAAATGTAATCTTTAGTAGGATGTGGACAGTAATGGTGTAATGATGCATATTTTTAATGATTCGAATATTATATCTCAAAAATCTTAAGTTTATTTTTCTAGAAGTCTTCCGACCTATGCAAGTGTTATTGTCTTTGTCTAGTGATGTTCCTTCAGGACACTTTTGACAGGAATATGAACCTGCTAAGTTGGTGCACTGATGATCATCTTGACACACACGCTCCGGATGCACTTGCTTGCATTCATCAACATCTAAACAAAACAAAACGCAATAAATGATAAATTAAACCGAATATCAGAAATTCAAGAAAGTGAGACGGCATCAAAATAATTTATTCAAAAACTTATCAATTTATTATTAATTTATTCCAAGGAGAAGTCATCTTCCGACCCTGGCAATCGTTATTGTCCTTGTTTAGCTCTGTTCCATTGGGACAAGTTTGGCACGAGTAAGAACCCGCTGAGTTGATGCACCGAAGATCATCGGGACAGACACGACGTGGCTGTACTTGATTGCATTCATCGACATCTAAATAAATTATAATAGCTAATTAACTTTCATAACTTGCATGCAGAGACTAATTAGCCTAGAGATGGAAATAATGATAATGGTAATTAATTGAGGCAATGAAGGTAGAGTAGATTTGAAGTGCCTTTGTGTGGTATTGGCACATGGTGTGGTATTGGCACATTGGATTTTGTTCCATTGATGTTAAATTGGGGTTCCATTGAATTGCGTTAGTTGAACTTTTAAATACACCGAGCGGGATACCTTCGCAAAAATTCATTTCTTTGTTAAGTTTTGTTCCAACGGAACATCTGTGGCAGGAATAAGAGCCTGGTGAGTTGATGCAACGCAGATCATTCGGACAAACGTGCTTTCTGTTTACTTGCTTGCACTCATCAATATCTAAATAAAAGTCAATAATTCAATAAAATAAATAAAGTCAATAAAATAATTCATAATTCATAATGCCAATGTTCATTAATGCAGAGCCAATGAGTCCAAGCACTGGTTACCCTTGCAGATGTTTGTGAGGCGATCCTTTTGGAATCCTCTGTAGCAATCGCATTGGTACGACCCATTCATATTGCGGCAGACTTGCATCACATTGCATGAAATGTTCTTGCATTCATCAATATCTGTAAACAGGGGAAAAAATTAGTTAAGTATTGACGGCATTAAAAGGAAATAAATTTACATTAACTAATGTGAATTTTTAAATTTGTCGCAAGTCTCATTTAATGAATTAGACTTTGTCATGTCTTTGGCACTGTTGTTGAGATAACCGTTGTTTGAACCACTATTCTGTCTGTAATTTCATTTATTATCGTACATTTTGATGTGCAAAATTATCATTTAAAGCCTTGAAATATTGGCATAATTGCAATATTCACTGACCATCACACGTGTCGTTCATCTCGTTATACTCATATCCATCACTGCAATTGCAGGAAAAAGAGCCAGGAAAATTGATGCAGTCGGAATTGCGCTTGCATTTGGCTGTTTTACATTCATCGATATCTGAATAAAATATTGAGCTATTTTAGATATACATTATAAATAAATAAAACCTCTTCAGATCATTGATAATGATTTGTGGCTTTGAGCTACATTTGATTTAAGTTAATTAAGATGACGAAGTTATTATTTCATCTAAGAACGGATTGTTTTAAGAAATTATTAATAATAATTTTAATGTGTTATCTCTGAATAGTCATTTATGAACTGGATAGCAAAAATTAAATTTTGTTTTATGCAAACCGTCGCAGAGAATGTGACTCGAGGTATGTTCGTACCCATTCGAACAATTGCAAAAGAATGAGCCGATTGTGTTGAAGCATGCGGAATTTTCTTTGCAGCTTTCCTCAGTACATTCGTCTACGTCTTTATTAAATGTAACGTTCGTCATTTATTGGTAACAAATACATTTATAAACATTTTTAATGCCATAATGTCAAAGCGACTGAAGGTGGCGATTTAAGTAGTAATAAGTAGAACAACTCAGTAACCATCACAAAACTTTGTGAAGGAATTTAGTTCGAATCCTTCCAGACATTCGCAGAAGTATGATCCGAATTTGTTGACACATTCAGCTCCTCTCATGCATTTCATCGTTAGACACTCGTTTATATCTGCACGAAAGGTTATTTATAAGAAACTTGAAAGTGAAGAAAACGAAAGAACAAAAATAACATTTGCGAGGAAACTGGGAAAATTGGAGAAATATTCTTAATATTATCTAGAATAATAAAATCTTTGAGTAAAACTCAAAAACTGACATAAAACTGACTGTCATAAACTGACACCATAAACACACCGTCGCAAGTGTGCAACCTTGAATTGTAATCAAACCCCTTCTGGCAACTACACAAGTAAGAACCAGGACTGTTGATGCATGTCGATCCATCCCTGCAGATGACCTCAGAACATTCGTCAATGTCTGTGCTCATTAAATTTATTTTTCAGTCGTAGTTGTGAAAATGAGCAAAACATAGCAAAAGTAATATTTGTTGAGGTATTCAGTCAAATAAATGTATTTATTTACAATATAAGATATGCTTGTAATGTTTATTTTCTAGTTTAATAATTTTAATTGATAAAAGCACATTAACATTTTGCTCAAACTCGGCATTGCGTTAATGCTTATTATAGAATTCAAGTAACTTGTATGCAATAATAAAGCTCTTTTTTTTTCATAAATACTGATTATAAATTGCAACGTCATGCTTTTTGTACCTAGTTCCATATTATTGGTTGTAAACTGATTGCATTAGCGATTAAGGTCATAGATTATTCGAACTCAGTTTCCTACCGCTGCAAGATCTCATAGGTTCATTAAACTCAAATCCTCGGGCACAGCTACACACGTAGGATCCGTGGTTATTGGTGCATTTAGCATCACTCCCACAAGCCATCAACAGACATTCGTCAATGTCTGCATAATAAAGATAAGAATGTTTTCTGAATTTGTATTCAGCTTGTTATTGGCAGCTTGTTGAAGCTGCCAGACTGACAAACACTTTTAAAAGTTTCAACTGAAATGAAACATACAAATGCATTAATGCATTAAAATGCATTAAAAAATTGTGTCATTATTAATTAGGAATACTGAGTGAGTGAGTTGAAACGTTTTTGACGATAAATAATTCAATACAAATTAATACGACAATGATTACTTTAATACAAACGTCCTACCTTCACATTCCTTTAAATCTGACAAGTCGAATCCTGTGAGGCACGAGCAGACGTACGAACCATAGTTGTTCTTGCATTCGGAGTTGTTACCGCATATGGACACGTTTTTGCACTCATCAAGGTCTACACGAATCTCAAAATTTCATTTTCATTGATTTTGAAATGTATTTTTTAAATTCAGACAAAATTTCTTTTTTATACGTGAAAATCTATGCATCGATCCTCGTAGTTTCTCGCTCACATCTTGTTACTCTGAACGAGCTTAGTATGCTTTGAGAAATGTTTGTTTTAGTAGCTCTTTTAGCTCGCTTGTGTTCACTTTTGTCAATAGCTTTTGACTTTTGTTTTTCGACTCTCATTAAAATGTTATCGAGGCACTAAATCAGTTATTTACAGTTTTCTAAAAGTGAATCTGAGAAATGTTGTGAACCTTCGCAGGGAACTTGATTATGTGAATTGAACTCGGTGCCAGGAGGACATTCACAGCTGTAAGAACCCTCCACATTGGAACATGGTAAGTCCTTGCAAATGCCAATCAAGCACTCATCGATGTCTGGAATTTTGTACAAAACATTTAATTCGCATTTGAAAAATTGATAAGCACCTAAATGCTAAAGAAATGTTTAGATGAATTTGTCGAATGTCAGGAAATTATTTACAGAATCAGTAATTTCTTGAACGTGTCAGAAGGCAAGGTAATGATGTCTTTTCCAAATTATCAACCGATTAATTAAATTATTGTCCTCAATAAAACTATAATAATAATAATAGTTAATTTATATTGCGCCATTTGCTTAGCGTCAGAGGCGCCTAAATGATTTTATTTTTCTAAAGTTATCATAAATAAACAATTAAAAAAGTAGAGGCTTGTTTTAATTGAGACTTATTAATGACCTGTGCAGGTCAATGCATCATCCAAGTTCTTAAATCCTTCCCAGCACGTGCAGACGAAGCTGCCTGGTATGTTCGTGCAGTTTGAATTTGCACCGCATCCGCTTTCCTTGCATTCATCATTATCTGAATGAGTTATTATTGGTTAATACATGTGTGTGACAATGAATTAACATGGATTATGTTTAACTCAATAAATCAGTAGCCCTTTTGGACGTCAAGAACAAAAGTCTTACAAATGAGAAGAGCTAGTTACACAAATCATACAATAACACTTTAAGAAATAGACATACCAAATAAATGATTGCATAATAATAATAATAATAATAATAATAATAATAATAATAGCTTGGATTGTCTCTTTTTGTTATGGCGTAATATTGATTAGTAATCACTCATCAAAAGTTCGTTATTAGCCTGTAAACATTCCCATTCAAACCAAATTTGTTAATTTTAATGAGCATCAGACGTAAAAGTTGAAAGAACTTTTTGTTCTTCTGTCTTTTGGAAATTAAGACAAGAAGCAAGCTCTATTTGATAACAACAACATTCTTTATCACAAGCCATTAATAAGGCAAACGTGGAGTTAACAATGGAATAATCGGCCCACCTTGGCATCCGTGTTTTTCGTTGTACTTAAAACCTTTACTGCACTGACATTTTCGAACGCCAGTACGACTTGCAACGCAAACAGCGTCTCCTTTACATCGATTTTCAGAACAAGATCCTTGGAATTACATTAATTTTTACAAATAGTTGTAATAATTTGTAATAATGAACATTTACGTTACTTGATAACAACACATTACATTGAACTTATATTATTTACCTTATTTTTCATTAGCGATTTAAATAGAATAAAATCAGAATTTTTAATTCTTAAATTAAATAAATAATTCAATTAATTCGTGACAGTGAGTTGAAGAGGTAAGGTAAAACATATGTCGGTTGAACTTTCAGCCATTTTGGAGATGAATGAACTACTTTAAATTTCTTGACCTCACCTAATTTTCGAACTTTAGCTGCGGAAGTTTGAAATTTGATTTTGAAAGCTGAACACAGCAACGCTGCAAATAACAACTTCCAGCAAAGCATGGAAGTCTGTTTTCACAATTAAACTGATATTATTAATTCTTCTTAAACTTAATTTTTTAATGAACAAGCAATTCTCATACCTTCATTGCCTTCAAATGACTTTGCCGCTAAGATTCTGATTGGTCTTAGACTGGAATAGGAATATCAACCAGCATTGCATGCTTGTCCAAACAGAATTATATCGCGAGTCTCAAGATGAAAAGTGGAAATTAAATTAAGTCATGAGTCTGAGTTGTTTGCTGAATTCAATTTATTGGAATTTGTCTAACTTACCATTCGTTGCCATTGAAAACAACAAGCGAAGATGACGTCACGACTATGGCTGACATCTTAGATGGAAACATTTGTTGGAAGACGTCTGCTCATTATTATTTCATATTTAAATTCAAATCACCAGCTCCACTTATATTTTCTTTCAATTGCTTTGAAACCAAATAATTTAATTCCGTGTAAATTGTGTAAACTTTTACTTTTTATAATGTTCTGCTTAGAATTGGCTGCGAATTAAGTTTAAGTTGGTTTAAAAATATTTATATTCTTATTAAGTTGCTAAAGAGCAAAAGAAATGCAAAGGACATTCCATGCAAATATGATTGCAACTAAAAAATTAATAATAATAAAATATTTTATATTAATATTTTTATATTAATAATAAAAAATGTTCCTTCAATTGAAAAGAAGAAGTTGAGCGTCTGCCTTTGTCAAACTCATGAAGATAAGTAAATTGATTTACTTTCTTTAAATAATAAATTGCTATTTAATTTATTTAGTAAATATGTATCAAAATAGTTCACTTACAATTATTCAATAAAATTCAGCACTATCATTCAATAGACTGGTTTGTCAATCGGTGATAACAAAGTTTTTTGTATGGATAACAATTATTGAATTTTACAACTAAATATAAGAAAAATAAAGGAAAGTATTGATTCATCTCAACGATTTAAATATTTGTAAAACAATATTTACAAAAACATGTTAAGTATAATAAGAAATTAATTATTATTCCATTTCTTGTGAAAACGAAATCATCCTCCACTCAGAGTTAAGCTTGAAAAAAGTTTATTGAAGCATGGCATGCCATATATTCTTCTGCTCAGACTTAGCTATGATAAACACTTTAGCATAATGATGACGAAGTTGTTATCAATTCAAGTCGTACTAATCACATTTAGTTAACTAAAGTACAATAGTCAAACGTCAATCCAGACGATTGCTGGCAATTTACAGCTGCAAATGGTACCATCGACTGAAAACTGTCAAAGTTTGAAACTGGCTTCTTTTTGCTCTTGATTTAGCGATTCCTAGCAGTAATGAAGCAGTTAACGTTTAGTGAAATTGTATTTGACCTTCGTTTATTGATTGCACCACATTTTTAAAGTTTACAATCAAATGAACAAGTGAAAGAAGTGAATTGTATGTGGAGATAAAACTTCCCACAAGGCAATACCAATGCGTGAAATTCCTTAATTAGAAAAAAAAAGTCAGAACACGAAATCAACGAGCCAAACCGAAAATGTTTTCCAATTCAAGTTCTGTCTCAAGTTCTATGTCGACATATTGAAACCAAATGAGATCAGATGAAGTGCTGGAGACGCTATCAAATCAAAAATAAAGTCCATCTGTTCAACTGGAATTTCAGCTCTCCACGTTTACTTTTTCATTAAAAGGTCTCATTGTGGATGTTATTGGCAACTTTTTCATGGTACAAGTTCTAGAAATAATGATGACCTTGCAATAACTTCAAGGGTGGTTCAGCATTAACCTCGTGATGTTGTTTTACGTGAGATCATTCAATCAATTAATCATTTTAAAAATAAAATTCTTAATTTTTTATTTAATTAATGTTCTTTGTTTAATGTTTTTCTGATCTATGGTTTTATTCAGCGGTTATCAACTTTTCGAACCTATTCAAGGAGATTACGAAGACTTAATCACAATCATCCACTCTCTACAAAGATTTTCATTTAATAACAATTTAGTAACACACTCGAAAAGTGCTGAAACATTTCGAAACAAATCTATTAAAAACCAAACAATGAATTAGCACAACACACAAAACACAACTTCATCAATGAGAACAAAAGTAGAACATCATCACCAGAGGGGCACCACAGAACGGGGAAGATTTTGGGCGGTAACTGCCCGCAACGACGGGCATTACTTTATCTAAATAAAAAAAATGACTGGATTTTAATCAAATCGCATGAATTTGTTATTAATTTATTAAATTGACATTTTAAACAGAACTCTTTAGCTTTTCAACAGTAAATTTCATTTACGTTTCGATCGCTGAAACCTTCGACATACAAACAACAGTTTATAAGTAACAAAAAACTGTATAAGTGTGAAATTGCTCATACTTTTGCATCCAGTTTTTGCATCAAAAATGGATCCCTCTGGACATTGGCACTCATACGAGCCCATGCTGTTCGTACACTTTGCTCCCTTGCACAAGTCCATCGTACATTCGTCAACATCTTTAGAGAGTACAATAATCAAAATTTATGTAACCACCACTAAGAGATTTCATCGCATGAATGATCAGATGAAGCTTATTATTTCCAATTATACACAACGAAGAGAATTAAATCATCCAGAGCAACGGGAACATTCAACCACTGAAAGTGACAGAACATCATGCGTACCTACGCATCCTTTTGCAGTGTCAAATTTGTATCCAGAACTGCATTCACATTTGAATGATACACCATCTTTTATGCATTTTCCGTTGGCACCACAGGGATTTGATTTGCATGCATCGATTTCTTTGTAAAAATTATTTTATTAAATAAAAATAATGCAGCAAACCTATGAAAAAAAAATAGTTGATCTTAATATTAATAAAGAATATTATTATTGTTATTAATATTATTATTATTGTTATTAATATTATTATTATTATTATTGTTATTAATATTAATATTATTACAAGTAACTCTTGAAGAGGAAATGTTGAAAAACATGACACATGTTGGCAGAGATTGAATTGGAGTTAAAGTAGTTAAAGTTGCAAACTTCTGAGGATTGTGAAACCAAACATTTCCAGACCAGGGGAAAAGACAATAAACGGATAGACAATTCTAGAAATACTACAATCAGCACCTCACCGAGACGATAAACTATGGATTGTCGTTTCAAAAACAGGGTTGAGTCTGAACTTATTATAAAAAAAACACAGACCCTTTGAGCCAAGATGTGGGACGTTAAATGAAGTATCTCTCAGGTAAATTCTTTTAAGGTTGAGAAGATATATAGTTAAAAAAAAAACTTGATTGAGTCAATAGCTTGAAATCATGCTCTGAAATCCTCTTTTCAAAACCTCCTTAGGAACTGTGCCCAATTCTCGTTCGTGAAGTTTAACCAAATAGCTCTCACGGATGAGTGAAACCAGGTTTAAAATATAAAAGAAAAGTCTTAATGATTTATTAACTTAAACCTTTGCATTCCGTTTTGCCCTTAACTTCATATCCATGTGGACAAGAACATTGAAACTCATCGCCCTTTGTTTCACAAGTTGCAGGAGACTTGCATGGATTTGGAGTGCACATGTCCGGTCCTAAAAGTTGATAAAAATACATTGAAATATATCGTAATTAAAAATTTAATGCCGAAATTATAGCTTTAATAAAAAAAAACTTGTTGAATCGTAGAAAATTCTTATTGCAGTGAAATCGTGCAACTGCGATTCTTCAATAACAAGCAAGAATTTACAAATTTTTCGTTTTTTGCTTCTCCAACGTCATCGTCCAACCTTCGCATTCATTTGTGTAGGTATTCAGAGATTCACCGGTTGGACAATCCTGACAAAAGTGTGCACCCTGTGAATTAATGCACTGCTGTTCATCTGGGCACAAACGATCTGGTCCTACTTTCTTGCATTCGTCGATGTCTGAATAAAATTAAATCGGAATTACTTCAAATATAAATTAATAAAATAAATCAAGATAATATATATACGAAATAAAATAATACATTTTTACGACGAAAAACCAAGAAAAAGTTCAATTTTGACGCATTGAGTTTTTGGACTCCAGAATTAAAAATAATTTACTTACGACTGAAGAATACTTAAGATGGATTTCTATTGTGCTACTTATTCGTAATTTACATTTTAAAATTACATTACATTTACACAACCTTCGCATTTCTTGTCCAACATTTCGTAACCTGTGCCACATGTGCACAGGTAGGAACCTACAGTGTTGCTACAGTTCGCGTTGTTACCGCACACTTCAGGATCACTGCATTCATCAACGTCTTAAAAAAATATCAAAGTAAAAAAATATGACATAACAATTTAATATTTTAAATGTTTTTAAATACATAACCACAGACATTTGTCGAACTAAGTCTTATATTTAGTTTGTTTACAATTTCTCAAAGGACAAAAACCTGATAACGTTTCGAAAAGCTAGTGAATGAACATGCACTTGGAATACGAAAATCAACAGTGCATTTCAGAAGTGGCAAAACTGGATCAAGTTGTGCAAGTCTCTGACAAAAACACTCCGTGACGGGTAAAGTCTCTGGTAGGATCTGGTATGGCTAGATTGTGGAGGAATTACAAGATGGAAGTCTACTCGACAGTCTAAGTTTAGAAGTTGAAATGCGCAGAGTGCACAAGAGTATCAAATTGAGTAATAAATACCATTTGATAGATTTGTAGAGATTTGATTATTCATATTTATTATGTCCTCATTCCTAATGTATGGCATCAATAATTACTTACTATTCATAATTAAAATATTATTAATACAATAATTAATTGCATTATTAATTGAAGTAATAATTAATTATTATTTTAATAATATTTTAATTAAGTAATACTAATATTAATATTAGATTAACAAAATATAATTTTCACGATGAAAAAAACCCAACCTTCGCATGTCTTGATGCTTGTTTCGTTGAATCCTGTCATGCAGGAGCACAAGTATGAACCCTTGGTGTTGATGCACTGCCTGTCGCTGTTACATAATCCAGCTTTAAGGCATTCGTCTATGTCTTAAACAAATAAAAACAAATTAATGAAAATACATCTTCTCTGAAAATAATGTACGAGTGAATTTATAAATTCTAACAAAATTTCATTTTTGTAATGAACTACTAATTAGGGATCGACCGGGAACCCCGGCACCGGCATTTTCCCCCAGACCCCCGGCAAATTTTAGCCACGTTTTAAAAAAGTTGGGTTGAGATGTTTAAGGAATTAGAACCGTTTGTGTTTACAAAACAAGCGATTTGTTCCACATCGGACCATAACTGGTCGCCTTCGTTCATCTCCACCATTCGCTCACTACAATCCGTCCGTGGGTCATCTATCGTCCCAGAGACTTCTCATAGCATCTCCTGCTATTGGAATTGAATTACCCCTCTCTCTTGTAAGAACTCATCCATCGCAGGAGCTCTTGAAGTGTCAGCTGAAGACTCATCTCTTCAGGATGTCATCATGAAACCAGGACAATGGGACACAGGGCTTCTGAGGCTCCTTACATGATGCCTTAAAAATTAACTGTTACTGTTACTTGCCAAGGCTGGAAGTTTTTTCCGGCACATCTTCTAGAAAGAGAATCGCCCGAAAGATCTATGCAATTTCCCTTCAATTATGATTCTATTAGCTTTTTTAAACCGGCTTCGCCAGACAAACTCATTTTTTATCAATTATAATTAATTTTATTATTTACATCCTTCAAATTCAACCAATTATTTGCCCTCAAAGAACTTGATGATTAGGAGTGAGCTACCGCCATGCCACCATCGTGAGAGGAGCAGTCCTCAACGTTAGACCAAGCGGGAGCACAATGTTGTTTGATCTCAGTAGCTCTCGAGTTTAAAGCTCGTATGCGATTTAGGAAAAGGTGAATTATGGAAAACTTGAAAGTTGAAAACTGAAAATAGTGGCCAGTTTGTAAGTGAAGTTTGGAATGAAAAAGAGCATAGGTTAATTGGTACGTAGTTTATCAAAAGCCAATCTAATTCAGCACATTTCGAAGCAATGGGGCAACAGTTGCTCCTCACCCCATTCCCTAAATGACGTCACTACCCACCTTCCAGAAGAGGCTTGGAATTATGGAATTGCATCTAAATATTTTCATTAATTACTGAATCTGCATGTTCGCATTGCAGATTATTTTAAGGAGTTGAACAAAAGCAAAGTAATGCAATGTTAATACGTTGGAAGGTCTCTAAACATGTGTCTCCATCCCGGTCCCGACTAACTCTGGCATTTGAAATCCTGCCAGACAGGCCACAATTCGAACACTAGTGATAATATGCACGATATGAGGTACTAAATCTAAATACCAAGTTGTTGGAGCGTAAAATAATTAGATATTAAGAATAATTATATTGGTAAAATGAAATCATTGCATCAACATGTGCAACCTGCACACGTCTTGTTTTCTTTTTGGAATGAAAGGCCAGGAGCACACCGGCATTCGTAGGAAGCGACAAAGTTCACGCACTCATTATCACCACATTCGTCTAAAACGCACTCGTCAATGTCTGAAACAAGTGGTTAAAAATGAATTTAATTAAAAGCAATTTTAAATAATTTAAAATGAAATTTAATTATTTGCAGACATAATTAGTTTCATTATAATCATTATTATATTTCATAAACTGCATGGCAGCGAACGTAAAAGAAAATTATCTAAAGTTGTCAAAATCTTAATGGAGACCATCGCAGCGACCATCCTCTGTTTTTTCATAACCTGGATGACACAAGCACTTTGGCCCGTCTGGTGTGTTTGTACAATTTGAGTGTGGTGGGCATGCTTGTGCTTTGCCACATGTTCCTAAAATGAATTATTGTTACTGAATAGCAAATATAAATTAACGTATGGCAACATAAATTGACAAGTATCGACGTAAATTAGCATACATCAACATAAATTAGCATACACCAACATAAATTAGCATACATCAACACAAATTAGCATATGTCAATGAAGACCAACATTTCAAACATTTCAACATTATGTGACCTCATTAATGAATTGGTTTGGAATAAAAAGCAACAAATGCGTCTCCACCACTACTTGTGTGGCTGCTTCCTGATGGAACACATTTGTAAAATATTTCCAACTTCAGCTGGAAATACGGATGGAGTGTGAATGAGTTTCAAAGAAAGACAATAAACGATGCGAGAGCAACGAGCCATGTTTTTAACGTAATGAAAACTGAAATGCATTGCACAAAGCATCGCGATTCATTACGCTAAATGCATCACTAGATGAATTAATTCATAAACAGATAGAATGCACTGGCAATCGTGCTCGATTTTCCTCTCAATACTGAATGCAATTCAATTAAATTAAGCCAATAAATCTACTCTTTGTGCAAACGTACAACAATTATTTACCGTTCACTGTAGGTGACTCAATGAAAAAGACTGAATCTTCAAATGCTAGTTTGAAAGCCAAATACAGCAATGCTGCAGCCAAGAATCTCCCACCCAGCATGAAATCCTGCTTTGTGTGTGCAACAAATAAAATCAAAATGAATTCATTTTAGGCGTAACATTCAATGTTACATTGATGACCTCAAATGACCTCAGAGATTCTTCGGAGTTTGAATGCGCTGATATCGAGCAGAGAGGGAGAGAGGACTGTAATTAACTGATATTAACTGATATTTGTCGCTACAGAAAACAACAACTGGAGATGACGTCACCATGATCGTGGTTTGATATTGAAAGAAATCCGTCTTTTAACCTGGGATTTCTAATAACGAATGAAATCGTCTTTTGTATTTGCACGACTCTCTTTGAAACACCAACAACTCGTTCTGCTTTCGTTGATTTCAATTTGGCAATTTTATCTAAAAATTATGTCTTCGTCTCTACTTCGAACTCGTCTTGAAAGTCTTTTTCTAAATTCTTTTTACGACTTTGACTCTCCTTTTCAACGTAAGCGACGAGATTGTAGTTATGTTTAAAACCATTTTTTGAAATAAAACTTCCTCATTTACGACAACTTAATGATTTCCTTTCGTAAATTTTCAATTTCGAAATATTTTTATGTCGAAAAATTTCCATAAATGTTATATAAATACTTATCAAATATATTTATTTAACTACTTAATAACTAACATTTAGAACCTTAAGGCATTTTTCTTCTGACGAACATTCTGTCGTCAAAAATCCAAGAAAGAAGAAACAAGGACCAAATTAAAATAATTGAAATAACTTTATTCTTTGATGTTTCTTTGGCAGGTACGTGATGTTTAATATTTTTATTTGAATAATAATATTTATAAGGTAATATTAATGTTATTAATATATATATATTTCAACAAGAATTGTTTGCACTCAACCTGATGGAGGAAATAGGTTACTGAAATATCGCCTCCACAAACATGACATGAACTCAGATACACTACACAAATATCTACATATATTTAAAATATGTTAATGATACATTGGAAACTTTTGTTAGGTGAACAGCTTAATAAGAATATTAATTTAAGCAATTACGACTAATGACTTGTTTTTCTGAATTTTCATTTGTAAATCAGCAAATCTTACACAATCGATACAAATTTTTGCATAATAAATTTTATTAACGGTTCTCGGTGTATGCATGTTTGTGTACACAATCTGTTTACCTCGCATAAATTATGCTTAATTCGTTTCCGTTTGAAAGAATGTTTCTTTTCAGTATTGAATATAAAGTTCAAAACACTCATCAAACTTAAAACTATTTATGTAGCGCAAACGTCAGTCACATTTAAGAATTGTGCAAGAACCTATAGCGTGAAATAAAAATAATTACTCAGGTTAAATTAGAGTCTTTTCATAAATAACAGAAGTCTAGAAATTTCGACACAAAATTGCAAAAGTTACAAGTACTCTCCAAAAATAAACCACTGAATATTTAAAATGTAGTTGGGCAAAAAATTAAAGTTGCGACACTTCAACTGAGACTTTTTGTGATCCAACAAATCTTCATCGATTATTCTTCATCATCTACTCTCAAATTTGTTATGATCAACTCTAAAAATGTTGAAAGTCTTCTGACAACTTTAAGAATAAGTGAATCAAGAACCCAGTTTAATTGGCATTATTTACTTTCACTGGGCACTCACCTTATTTACAACTGTAACAAAGTCACCATCATCAAATTTATTACAACAATGTAAATCGTATGATACGATGAGCCTCTTCCGCTCATGACGGGTGCCTTTTTACCTAAATGGAGATCAATAATTTAATAATTTAAATTCTCATTGAGGCTTACAATGTTTCAATACAATGTAATTTCTTTACAATAACTATAGATTTCGATGTCGTACATTAAACATTAACTTCAGTAGTTAATATTGATAAAATACTAGTAATTTTCT
>MPNW01000437.1:78189-99326 GCA_011800805.1 Hirudo medicinalis
GAAAAGATAACGTAATGTAATCGGAAATATAAGTTAACATTGAGATTGTTAAAATTTAAGGGTTGGGTGTTTGGCTCATACTGATATCTGTCCAGTCTTTTGTGAAAATATATCTGCTCGAAATAATTATTTCAATTATTATTTTACAACTTTCATTTTCAATTTTTCAGTTTGATTTCCATTTTATTTTTAATATAAAATTTAATTTTTAATCGACAAATTTAATTCAGCTTAATTTGTTTGTTTTTTTTAGCATATCGTAAAAAACTAAGTGCACTAACACTGAAATGATGAAAGCCACAAATATGAACATAATGGCAATTTTCGACACCAATCCATACGAAGTGACTCGAAATTGGTAATAAGATCGCACGACCACTTCAATGTTAGGGGCTGAAAACAATCACAAACTTTCTAAATTTAGTTCTTCATGTAATTAAGGTCAAAACATGATAATTTATTATAAAATTAATAATATTACTGATAATTACACAAATAATTATAATAATCATTAACAAGTATATAAATAACTACACTTAATTAAGTGCATTACAGTAAAGATTATAATTATTTAATTAATCAATAATAACAGCGTTTCATGATTAGTGCTGCTACACGTATTATTAAATATTAAATATTAAATATTAAATTTTAATTCTAAAACCTAGACAGCCGAGGGAACTGTTATACTCAAATCCTAAAGGACAGATGCATTCGTAGGAACCCAAAGAGTTGTTGCATTCAATGTCTTTGCATGCTCCTTCTTGGCACTCGTCAACATCTTGAAAAATGTAAATGTTCTTCATTTAAATACCGCCCTAGGCGTAGCGTCAGAGGTGCGTTTTGTTAAACATTTATATAGCGCTTTTACCTAATGGCGCTTGTGGCAGTGCAGGCTGGGTTTCGAACACGACACATTACGAGTGTCGCCATTACCGCCGTAAGCAGGAACGCAACTTGCACAATGCTTGGAAAATCCAGGAGTTTATTCAAGTGTTTGTTATTTGATATCCTTCATTTATGTTATTGAGTTGTTTAAAATGTTCATCAATTTTTAGGTATTTCTGAATAAATTTATCAATTCATTTTCGGCCCGAAATTTGCGAATTTGAGAATTGACTGAATAAGTTTTAATAATTTTTCATAATTTTTAGATGATTAAATAACTTACATTCGCTAATGTTGGAGGCATTATCATAAAAACGAGATTCTTAAGAATAAAATACAAATTGATTTTATTAATATTAACCTTGTTTGACGAGAATGACTTTCTTAATTTGATTAAAATAATATTACATCTTAATGAATTCAAATTAGTTTAATGAAAAAGAGTTTACCTCACCTTGACAACCTACGGAAGCATTGAACACGTAGCCATGAGGACATGTGCAGAAGAAAGAGCCATTGAGGTTTGTGCAGGGGTACTCGTCACACGGCTCGTCAACGCATTCATCGTAATCTGAAAATTATTTCTTTCAATTATTCGTCAATTTAGCTTTCTCATGAATTAAAATTTAAATGAATAAATGTAAGTGAAATTATGTAAAAACAGCAAGTTACTCCACCCACTAATTAATATTCATCAAATTTAAGTGATTTTGAAACATATCAACAGTTGAAAAATTTCAATAATGCATAATATTATTAATTAGTATTCTTCATTAATTCAAAACAAATAAATAAATTATTAGACACAATTGTTAACCATCACAACTTTCTGTCTCTGCGTTCTCAACGTAACCAGGTACACAGCTGCATTTGTAAGTGCCTGGAGAATTGACGCATGCAGAATTTTCAATGCACACATAATTTATGCATTCGTCGACGTCTGCAAAGTAAGTAATTTACATAAATAAATATTTAATAATAATAGTAACAACTATTATTGAGGGATGTTCAATGTAATAGGATTATGACATAGTACTGGGGCTTATTAAGATTACATCTTAAAAAGCGTAATAAATATTAAAATATTAGTTTTTATTAAGCAGTGAGAAGCAATGAGTAATAAATACATTAATAAATACATTAACAAATGAATATTTCGAAAGAGCAGACCAAGACATCCATTAGTTTCATCGTAGGCATAACCCATTCCACAGTTGCACTTGTAACCAGTCCTACTCGATATGCACGTGGCATTTTTCACGCAAGGATTATCTGTGCACGTGATGGTGGCTGCGAGCAGAACATATTCAAACGTAAGAATAATTGGAAACATGTCAATTTTAAGAAATAAGGTTAATTTATAACTTTGCAGAGGTTTGGTGCGCTCAATATTCGTTATCAATTTTGACAGGGCTCTGCATAAATGGTCGGGAGAGTGCATTAGGCACTCAGATTTTGGCTGATAACAATAGAAATGCTTCTAATAATACATCAACTAAATATTTCAACAGCGCTCCATCTAGAGACGCCTAATGTATTAAATAACTAATAATGTAATTATAAATTATGAATGTAATTAAAATTTAATTCATTGCAAAATGAAATAAAAATATTAACCGACCGTTGGTATTCTTAGCAATGTGGAGCATCAAAAGCCACACAAATAAGAAGCTTGAAGACATATTTTTAAACACTTGAAGATGATATTTGATGCAAATAACTTTGACGACGTGTGATTCAAGAACTTGAATTAACATTAACAATATTAATTAACTGTAGCAGTAATAGGCATTAACAACATTAAATGACATTAAAAACATTAATCGACATTAACATTAATTGCTGATAACTTCAACTATTACGAATAATATGTAATCAATCAGTCGACGGATATTTCGAAATCTGTTTATTTCTATCAACAAAAACATATTCATGCGTTTATGACGTCAGTTGGCAAGCAAGGGGAAGGACATTTGAAAAGCACTTTGAATATGAAGCACTACTGCATTCATGACATGAGTAATATCAAAAATAATGTCATAATATCAAAAATAATGTCATAATAATAAAAATAATGTTATACCATTTTATCAATTACAAATAATCTATATTTTATGAAATTGTACTTTTTTCAACAATACTTATCAAATTATTCATCAATTATTGTTGTCATTTTTATATTATTGTTTAAGATTTAAAATTTCTAAATATTAACGCTAGAATTAATTGGTGTTTGTATAAATTTAATTTCTCAGAGGATATTTATATTATGCATCGTATATTTGGTAAATATCTTTAAATTAGATTTTTAAATTATGCAGAATTTAAGCACAAATGTTGCAGAAAAATTTGTAATTATTTTACTTAATATTTTACGAATTTTTTTAACGTTATGCAGTTCATGCAGGTGGTTTTTAAGTAAATTCCAAATTATTAGTTACTAAGTACTTTATAATTCTTTAATAATAATTCTGTATAATAATAATAATAATAATAATAATACAACATTTGTAACGTTTGGTAATTTGTGCAGGTTGGCGGAATGGTTTGCGGTCCTGCATACAGCGGTAAATGGCAACCATCGCATTTTGTCGTCTTCGAAACGCAT
This sequence comes from Hirudo medicinalis, assembly GCA_011800805.1. NCBI lineage: Eukaryota > Metazoa > Annelida > Clitellata > Hirudinida > Hirudinidae > Hirudo > Hirudo medicinalis. Next base: position 81,686 of record MPNW01000437.1, read on the forward strand.
CCTGCATGACCACAAGTGCCTTTTAGAAGGAGCGCCACAAAAATGATTAACAAAAGCGCATCTATGCTTATGGCGCTATATAAGTGAAGTACATTTTCAGCCGATACGTAAACAATATATTCTTCATTTTATGTACAGAACTTGTGATATTTTCGAATTTATTTAATTAATTGAAATGTGACTATTCAAAATTAATAACATTATTTAAAATATTTCAATTATTAATTTTTTTCACATGAAATTATGTCATAATTACTGCTTAAGATTATAAAAACAGTTTCCGTAAAACCGCATTTTAAAGATAACCGTATCAACTTTTTCCAGTCATCCAAAACCATCTCAAGCAAATAATATCGAGAACCTTCGTTTAATTAAATCAAATTTTATTTTTGAATAAAAGTGTATTTTTAATGCGGTGAATTAATTAATATTCATTCATTTTTCTGAAAATAAATGTAAGAAAGAACACATCTTCGGATTGGTTCTGAAATGAGCGTCATTTTTTTGATATCTTGGAGCTAAAAGTAAATTATGGGAATAAATTATGGAAATATATTATGGAACAAATTATGAAAATAAATTATGGAAATATATTATGGAATAAATTATGAAAATAAATTATGGAAATATTTTAGTCGTAAAGTATTTATTAATAAATTCATTGCATTGCTGTTATTGCCTTTATCATTTAAAAAATATCAAAAATATTTAAAGCACAGGCATGTTGTAATTTTGAAATATTGAATCATCTTCAAGTTCCTGAAAACTGTAATCAATTCACTCGGGAAAAATGTTAAAATTCTAAATTAAATATTATATATTATCCAATCAATTCCATGAAATTAGAATAATGACTTACAGTGCAAAAACAACAACAACGCACAAAACTATCCACATCACAAATAAGTTTGGAGGACCGTGTGGTACTTCTGTAAATAAAGAGAAAGAAATTGTTCCTTCTCTTCACATTTATACTAATTTGATGAATTGCATGTATTATGCCAATTATGCTAATTGGATAAATTTTATTACTAGTGATTAACTGTAATTTACCTGTGCATCCGACGTCTGGCATGTTCATTTGTCCAAACTCGCATTCGCAATAAAACGATCCCATTGTGTTGATGCATGAAGTCTCGTTGCATAAATTTCCATAAAAATGACATTCATCGATGTCTGTTAGGAAATTATAGTTGAATGAATTAATCAGGTAATTAATTAATCTAACCAACGCATTTAATTAATTTTGCAAGTATGTTAATCAAATCAATTACTTAATTATGCTTTATTATACCAATTAGTTGACTAAATATGTTTGTATTGATCTAATTAATTAATTAATTAATTAACGATCCAATCAAACAGTGATGTTTGCAGTAATAAAATTATTTATATTTGAATTAACTCAATTAATTAAGTATGTTAATACTTCAATCCGACGAATTAATTATTAAACTAATTTAGTCAAATTAATTGTTTATGTGATTATATTGATCAAATTATTACGCAATTATATTAATTCAACCAATTAATTATGTTTGCACTAATCAAATTAATTAATTAATTATGTATTAATTTGTGTTAATTTGATTAATTGTGTTTTATTACTATTAGTAATTTGTTTTAAATTATTACAAATGATTGTGTTCTGTTTTGTTTGCCTCAATATTTTCATTATCTTTGCAAAGCATTTTAATTCTGAATTCAAAAAATATTTGCATCAATAAATGCATTCTTAACCATGATGCACTAAAATGCCGTCAAGAGTATTCATAAACAAAGAAATAAATGTCTTATACTTATTTTATTTTACGTTTCTTGCTGTAATGTTTAATAGTAAATTATTTCTTAATGTAATTAATGATAGTATTAATAATATTTTTAATTTAATTGTTAATATTTCAATTCGTATTTAAATAATTTGGTTTTGATTTAAAATTATATGTAAAGCTTCATTTCGTACATCAGAAATAAGTTAAAGTAATTCTCACCAACACAACCTTCCTCTTCCTCATATTCGAAGAATCCTTCGTGGCAAAGACAATTAAATGTTCCGTTAACATTGTGGCAGACCTTACCAGCCTGACAAGGTTCTTTTAGACATTCATCGATATCTTGAATAAGTTGTAAGTGCATTAAATTACTTTGTTATATTTTTAGAGGAATTGCTTACGTTTACTTTGTATTTTTAAATATACACACCTGCACTTCATCAATAAAAACATGGAATGCATAGATGTCGATATTGAGAATATCTCTTGAAATTCTTGATTCTCATTTTATTGTTAATTAATATTAAACTTTCAAAATAAATACGGCAACGGAAATTTAAAGTCTCTACCTTGACACTCTTCGGCAGTCACGTTGAAGACGTAACCATTGACGCAGGTGCACTCGAAGGAACCGGGATGGTTGAAGCACTTCTGGTTCTCCAAGCACGTGTAACTTTCACATTCGTCGATATCTTACGATCAACCTTACTGCTGTTACTTTATATGTTTACTTTAACTCCTTTCGCTTGCTTTATATTAATATCACATTGATATTAAAATATTTTTTTTATTCCTTTATTTTCTCGACAAAAACATTAAAACTGTACCAAAATCGGAGTAACATTAACATGGAATTACATGTAAATGTTTACAATTTTGCATTATTTAATTTTTAATTAACTTTCTTAATTCAAGGACTACGAGAGTATCCATTAATGGCTTTATTTCCGACGAAAGCCCAGTCACCAGTGGAGTTCCTCAGGGTAGTGTTTTGGGGCCGACCCTATTTCTACTCTATGTAAATGACCTGCCTAATTTATTTCTAAACTCCAAAACTACCTGTAAGCTCTTAGCATATGATGTGAAGTTTTATAATCAGTCCCCAACTCAGTTACAAAATTGGCTTGATAAGACATCGGAATGGAGTGACAAATGGCAATTGCAACTTGCTCCTGAAAAGTGTCTGTTTTCTCATTGGTTGGCTGCAAAAGAAGTTGAAATGTGTACGAGTACCATATCATTGGCCATGAACTGACAAGGATAGATGCGATTCGGGACTTAAGTATTTTAATGGATTCCTCTCTCCGTTTTGATAAGCACATCGACAACATTACCGAAAAGGCTGCCACAATCTACCGAATGATACTCTCTTCTTTCACATAAAGGAATCAAGACATTCTCGAAAGAGCATTTTGTACTTACGTGAGACCCATTCTCGAATACTGCTCTCCGGTATGGAATCCCCATAAAAAGTATCTTATCGGGATTGAACGTATCCAGAGGAGATCTACCTCCGTGGTTTCTCATCCATACATGGATAGACTCAGATTACTTAACCTACCAACTGAAAAGACTATTGACATCACTTTTCTTCAAGTTAACAAGGGGACTGCTTAATTGGACGGCCTCCTTCTCTCTCCTGCCCTCAACATGTTCTACGACACTAGGTCATAATTTTAAACTAAGAACTGGTAAAATCAGATGTGAAACTACTAAGAATTTCTTCTGTAACCGAGTTGTCAGATCATGGAACTCCCTGCCTGCCGATATTGTAAATCTGTTTCTCGTTTTGACTCAGCTATCCGTGAACTTTGCTTAAATCAATATCTCACCTACTAATAATTTCTCTCTTTTTTTGTGTCCACAAACGAATGTCTTTCATTTTTTTTATTTTTCAGCTAATGGGACTTAGCTTAGCTTTTTGCTGTCATTGATGATTTGGCTTAAATTTGTGCGTTTCTGTTTTCTTATGTTCGCATGGTTATGGAAGAGGAATGACCCTTTGACCGAAGTTGATAATAACTAAAATAAATAATAAAAATATAATTTGGAACTACATTTTCTTGTAACAAAATGATATTCAACGATATGAAGTCATAACAGCTACAAATTGAAAGGTTGTTTTGTGCAAGATGGAAAAAGTTTGGGAGTTTGACAAAGAAGTGTAACGGCCCATTTCCATATACGTTAATATTTATTACAAAGGTTTAAAATATATATTAAAATTTATTATTGTCAATCAGTTAATTATTTATTATTATCATTCAAATATAGATTAAAATTTATTATTATCAATCAGTTAATTAATGCCTACCAACGCATCCCAATGTGCTCGAATAGAAGAATCCGGACATGCAGCTGCAAGTGTAAGAACTTCTGGCCGCGAAACAAGTGCTTCCGCCAATACATGGTGATGAGTCACAACTACTACTACTACCTATGAATATTAATTAAGAGGTCTAATTTGTTATGCCTGCATGTGTGTATGTATGCATGCATGCATGTGTGTATTTATGTATGCCTGCATGTATGTATTTAAGTATGTGTATATGAATATATGTATTTATGTATGTACTTGAAAGAAAAATTACATCGAATATGTTTTTGAGAATTAAAATAAAAATGTCATTTAAAAACCAGCCACCTTCTGATAACGGAAAGAAATAATTGAGTGAAATGAGGAAGAGCAACATTTGAATGATGTGAGCCTCAATATACATTCGCAATAATTTCGCAAATAATTTCTGATAATTGTTTAAAATTAGATGATTGAAAAAAAATCAAATGTTCTTTTATTATTAGTCAAAGTATTATTATTATTGTTATTATTAAAAAATTATTGTTATAAATAGTTCATTTTTCAAGTCTCGTATGGATTATCTAGTAAAGGAAATGGACTTTTGAAAGGCTAAAGTAAACAAAACAATGTTTGTTTATTTTCGTCACTAAATCATAACAGCAAGAAAACTGAGCTTGCTAATAAAACATTATAAAAATAAAATAATTTATTTGTAAATAACAACATAAATAAATTTTTGAAAATGAATATTCAGATCAAAACCATAAAATTATCATGTTTTATGTTAACTTTCATTTTATGGATCAGAGCCACAAATCATACTACAGTATAATAATAATAATAATAATAATAATAAAGTTTGATTTTCAATTTTTATCATCTTTGTCCTAAGTGCTACTTTTTCTGCTTCCCATTGAAATAAACATAAACTTTTCCAAAAATAAGTTCAACCGTATTACATATTATATTATATATTTACCAACATTGTCAAAAAGGGTTGAAAGGTTATTTCGGAAATTAGCCACTCGGATTGGCCGTTCTATTTTTGTTTTATAATCTTATATTCTAAAGAATGAAATTATACTACGATGAAGTTTGCATCTAACTCAACAAGTTTAAAAATGATCCTCAGCAGGGTATAAACAGCAATCAATTCAATGACGTGGTTGTCAGGTATGGTCAAAACCATACAATTACCTGTGCATATGTCATTCAAAACATGACCAAATAACTGCAGGGCGGATCTAGAATACTTTGGCGGGGGTGCCGCACTCTGGAACCCAGACCCCTTAGGGTCAATAATTAAACCGCTTGCTGATGCAAATATACGCCGGCGGATATTTTGTAGCCATTTTGCTTATTGTATTTTAGAATCTTTAAAAAATTAATTATGAAATGGTTTCAGGTCTTTTATATTCAGATTTATTCAAAGTTACAGTTTTATAAAAATGCAAAACCACCTACCAAAATTATCATCTATTGTCTCTACTGGTAACACTGGTAACAGTGATCGGCATATCATTAAGAGCGCTAAGATTTTTACGATAACTTTTGACTGAATTTATGCAAAACCAAATTTCAATATGTTATTTGATAGAAAAAGTTTATCAAATTCTGAAATTTTTGTGTGATCTGATGATACATTCCAGAAATATGCATTAAAATCGCAAACACAAAATGCGTTTTTCGCATTCGGTATACCTTTAAATTTCCATTAAATTTTTTTGTGTCATTATGAAGTCCTCTGTCCCTTCTTTTCTATTACATCAATACTTCTTGAACTTCGTTGATGCCACCAATTGTTCCAGGTATTCTTTTCGCAAGATTTTCCAGGGCTCAATTGTCACCTCTTTCGACTCCTTATCAGTTAAATATTATTTTTCATTGTAGTATACCTGTCTTATCCCCAAAACTATCTACACATCTAAATATAGGATTTAAGTCCGCAGAACACGCAGTCCATTCCATGACACTCAGGAAGAAAAAATGCCATCGTCTCCTTTGAGATGTATCTTGATGGAAAGCAAAGTCATTTTCATGGTGAATCTGAGCAAAGTGAGAATGCTAAGATGGTCTTGATATAGTTTTTGGAAGCATATTTTCCTCTCAGAGTTTATCATCTGGAATTTATGGAAAGCCATGAGATCTTTGGAATCAGCAAGTTCACTGAAAGGACAACCAATGAAAAACAAAATAAAGTTTGTTGATGTTTTATTACAGCTTGGCACATATATTTCGCAAACGTTTTCATTTCCATAAGTTAATTGGATTAATAATTCAATATAATTAAACACAATTAGAATGTAATTATGAATTGTTTTCACTTTTAAAAATAATTCTTTGCTTTTTCCTTTAAATTGTTCATTGCATGAGGTTCCTGGATTCATTCATTTTTTTAATAATGCATAAAAAGTACAAAGATAGCTAAGGAATAGTAAACAATATTTTGCCTTTTATAAGTAAATAATAATAATAATAATAATAATAATGATAATAATAATAATAATATTAATAATAATAACAATGTTAAAACCAATGAAGTTATTAGTACAGGAAATCCAAGAATTTAACAAAGATAATAATATGTAAAGTTATAAAATCTTGAAAACATTTACATACCCTCCGACAGCAGGATAAGGACAAAAAAAATGATAACAGTCCAGGACATTGTTGTGTTTCCAGAGTCAGAACCAACTATCTTACTAGTGTCTGGATTATTCAAGGATTCAGGTAAATAACTTGTTTTTAAATGTTTTCATAATAATATTGTGTATAAAATATTTAATGGATATTGTGATATTGTTTATTATAGTAACATTTAATATTTTTTATATATTGTGATGTAGGCGCATCATAATTAATTGATTTGCAAACAAATTCCATTCGATGGTGAATTTAATTTGCATATTTATTCCATGTATTTATCTTAAAATTTATTTTTAAACATTGAAAAACACATCGTTAACAAACATAATTTGAATTTTGACGAAATATATTTGAATACAAGTTGATGACAATCATAACATCGTTGATCTGAAATTCTAATGAATGACCAATCAGTCACGAAATTATAAGTGGAAATTGAGAAATTATTTACTAATAATTGTCATCTTCACCTATGCATGTACTGCTGATTGACAGGTTAAAGGTCAGGCCAGTAGGGCAAATGCAAACATATGAACCGTTCGTGTTCTCGCAAGGATGTGTTAAACATGGTTTACCCAGACACTCGTCAATGTCTGTGAGAACAATCATTAAAAATAGTTAACATGTAATTTCTCTACTAATATATGTCTTTATTATTATGTGTATACACATTCAAAGTTGCTAATTAGTCAAGGTAAGAGAGTCGGCAGAGACACATTGTGTTTCTGCAGGTGACTTTAAGTCTTAATGAAATGTCGTGTTAGTAAAACAACTTCACCCATTCTCTGGAAGCGGCGCTTTGTAAATGTTTCCATGGGAATCTATCAATCTACTGATTGTGGGACGAGTGACGGGCAAAAGCCAACTCACATGCAGCGACCTTTTGGTACCTAAATTCACCCCTAACCCTACATCGACCTCTAACCCTAACCCTAACACTACCTCATGACTCTGGAAATGTAAGTAGAACTATCAAAAGTCGTTGCAGGTGATTTGGCTTTTGCCCGTATCTTGTCTGCCATCTCCACTACTTAGGCAAACATTCTTAATGGCTGGTTGGTCAAATTCTTGTTGTTTTGAAATAAAATATCATTTTTATTCTGAATAACATTGGTTTGAGACTTTAAAAATTATTGAAATAAATATTTACTTAATATTGATAAACTGCCAAACATCAAGTAATCCATCCCTTACTGAGGGGCACTAATAAGTATGAATGAATGCAGTTGGTTGGTTGATTTTAGACCTCTTAGGGTATGAGCGCTACAAATGTGTGCAAGTGCTTTTCATGAGGGATGAGAGGGATAACCTGTTAAATATATTAACAGGTGTATTTTTTTTCATTACTTTTGTAATCTATTGCGCTCATTCTATTTAATAAATGTTTGTAATTGTAATTTGGACGTCTGGTTCATTTCGGACTTTAAATGTTCAACTTAACATGAGAAAAATGTTAATGTTTTGAGAAGTAAATACAAAATAACATCAACATAATTTATAATTTATTCATTTATTTGTGAATGAATGAATGAATGGATGAATGAATGAATGAATGAATGAATGAATGAATGAATGAATGAATGAATGAATGAATGAATGAATGAATGAATGAATGAATGAATGAAAATGTCAACCATTGCACTTTCCAGAAACATTATTGAACAGATAACCAGGAAGGCATTCACATCGAAACGAGCCAACTGTGTTGATGCATTTCTCATTATCGCCACAAGCGTTTGACTGGCATTCGTTAACGTCTTAAAAAACAAATGAATTACGACAAATAAATTAATTTCATTTATTTCAAGCTTAATATTTTCTTAATGGACTCATTAACGAAGTATTTTCAAACCAACCAACCAACAATGCGAACACGAATATGTTGGTGGTCCAATGGAAGCTTATGAGATAACTTAGGATAGGAAATTCGAAAGAACATTAACTGACATTCTTCATGCATTTCATTAGGTTTTAATATTTCTTATTCTGCTTGTTACTGAGTTGTCAAAGAATGTATTCAAAATTTGGCAGGCCAAAAATTGACTTTGATCGAAACTTACATTTAAACATTAAGTTAAAAATCAAATAAAATTAACGAATTAATAATCCCTTAATTATCCGAATAGTAACTAAATAGTTTATAAATCAATCTAATTCTCAAGATATATTTCCACACCTTGACATCCGGTAGCCTCATCATAATAGTAACCTGAATCACACAAACAGGTGTAATTGTTTCTGCTCGCCATGCACATGCCGCCATTCAAGCATGGATTTGGATCGCATCTATTGGACATCACTGTGGGATGAATATGTAATTTTGAAATATTGTAATTTTGTAATATTGCAAAGCCAATACAAAGAATAACCTGTTACTAACAAACAGGAAGTGACCAGAGCAGAAGAAATAATCAAATTTCGATCCCAAGCTTTCCTCAATTTGTCCATCTTTAGATTTTATTTCAAATATTTTTATCAGCTCAAAAATTCTAGGTGAGCAGGCATTTGACGTTTCGTCAATGTTTTTCGTCAACGTCGGGTTTCTGTGAAGTCCAATTTGACGCAAGAATGTTTGAAAATTGAGAAAGTTCTTAAAGTACATTCGAATGTCTCGAAGATTTCTGAAAGAAAAAAATTATTTTGCGATGTTTCATTTAAACGAGGCAGTTGATGTTGATACAAAGTTGATACAAAACATAAACAAAGCTCTTACGTCATTATTCAAGGTGGAAATTCCGACGAAATATTCGTTTACTCTGTAATAATAATCATTTCTATTAAAAACGCTCCGTAATAAAATTCAATAAATTCAATTTTCTTTACTACGGCTAATATTAATTGTTAACTAATCCTTGGTGAATTCAATCGTAATTAAATTGCACTTAAATTCTAAATTCTCAAAAATAAGATTGAAGTAGCAGAGCATGTGGTGTTATTTGATAAATATTTATAATATTTATTATAAATTATTATAAATTTTTTAACGCTGGACACGGAAATTAATGACTCAATAAACATGAGTAAAACAATATTTTATGAAAATGTAGTTAAATCTATTATGAAATTATTAATTATAACATTATTTACTTAAATATAATTAAATATTTAATTAACTGAAGTACAAAAGTTTTACTTTATTAATATTTTTTATCAACAAAGAAACTTGAGCTGGCCTAACCTTATCATTACAAAACTGCTGTACATCCTGTATTATTGTACTCTGCACGAACGCTGTAATTAATTACTGATTGTAACATTTTGATAATAAGTACAAATTATATTTAATTAGCTACAATGTCACTCTGCTGAGATGTGATTTGAAAAATAATCACGCATTTAAGTTGCAATAAGCAATTGATTTTGTAGTCAAAGTATGTCGACATTTAAAAAACTTTGGTTACTTATTTCTCAAGATCCCGACCTGATGGGAGCTATTGGTTTTCAGAGTTGAAAATATCATTTTAAATTAATCAGAAACGCATATCAAGTCCGTGAAAGAAAAAAAATGTATTTTTTTGTAAGTCTAAGTAATCTAAGAAAATACAAAGCAATACAAAACTAAATACAAAATACAAAACATCTAAATCAAAATAATCTAAATGTAAAACATCTTTAACATCTAAAATATTTAAAATATCTAGTTCACTTCTAAGCGAAATTGAATCAATAGGTGTATGTGTTTTTTTTTTTTGAATAGATTTGAACAGTGTTGAAGACCAAACATTTCAATTTGATATATGAAAATACTTAATTCACTAAAGAAACAATATTCAATAAATGTACCATAAAAATATTAATCTAATAAAAATCAAGACATTTGAGTTTTCATCCGTTTCGTCATATTTTGTATCCAGAGAATGAATGTCAAGGAAAAACTATGATGAGTCCATGAGTTATTGCTTAGTGGCACAATATCTAAAAATAATTATGTTATCACTAACTACAATATCTAAAAATAATTATGTTATCACTAACTATAATATCTACAAATAATTATGTTATCACTAGCTATAATATATGTATAAATAATTATATCATCACTAACTATAATTTTGATATCTACAAATAACTATATCATCACTAACTATCACATCTACAAGAAATTATCATTACCACAAAAAGTAATTCATTAAATCTCAATCAACTTTTAAATCGAATTTTATTAAACATTTGGTTAATATTTGAATAAATACAATTAACAATTAAATTGACTAATTTCTAAATTCATTTTATTTATATATTTATTTAATATTAATAATTTGATACAAATTACTTTTAATAATAATTTCAAACGAATTATTTATATCGACTGACATTGTCAGTCCCAAACACAAGCACACTGATCCATAAATTAAAGCCAGTGGGACAGGTGATGTGTCTGCAATGACAGCTTGAAGAAGAAAAAAGAAAGCAACTTATTACAATTGACAATCATTTGACATACTTCTAATATTGCTAAATATGTATTTAAAGAGGTTTTTATTTGTTAATTCAAATTATTGGTCAAGTTATAAGATCACTTTGCGGTCTAATAAATTCCTAATAATATCATTAAAGTGTTAAAAGAGGACTAAATGTTCTTAATAATTCATTGTTTTCAAATGCATTTAAATTATAAAATAGTGATTTATTAAGATGCTTATTTTTGCAAATATACTGCATTATTGCAATAAATGTCGGTATTGAAATTGAAGTGATTAATGTATAAAATCTTGTTAATAAAAAAAAACCTTTTTAATTAAAGCAATTTTAATATCATAAGTATTTATATTAAAAATAATCAATTAATACCTAATTATGCAATTAAATTTAAGGAAATTATATTTTGAATTATAAATTTTTATTCTCAATTAAATACCTATACATCCGGTTTCATTGTCAAGTCTTGTCCCTGTTGGACACCCACAACTGTACGATCCTTCAGTGTTCACGCACTCGGTGTCATTGCAGACCTCGTCCAGGCATTCGTCGATGTCTAAATTATAATTATAATTATCAAACAATTATTATTATTATTATTATTATTATATCGTAATTATATTTGTTATTGATGTTTTGATTCAAACATCTGATCAATTGATTAACACGACTTTAATCGAAAAAGATTTTAATTTAATTAAAAATATTAGGTTTTGAATGATAATAAATTCCGTCGACGACGACGACAACAACAACGACAATAATTACGCGAAATGCATTTCATAGAATATGAAGGAATTAATAAAAATAATAATAATTTATTTAATAATAATAATTACATTCTTGTTATTGTAAAATGTATTTTCATTAAAAATATTTTAATTCTGAAAATTCTGACAGACCGAGGCATCCTTCCGTCAGGTTCAAATAAAAGCCGAGAGGACACTTGCACTGGAATGACCCCAAAATGTTTTTGCACACTCCACCTCTGCACATGTTCAAAGCACATTCATCAATGTCTGAAATGTAAAAACATTTTAAACATTTAATCATTTCCACGTGAATATCTCGAAAATGATGAATTAATATGAATTAAAACGTCAAATGAGATTGCAAATGATAAAAATAAATTGAAAACAGAATGTAAAAAGGGATATAAATTGTAAAGTGTAATAATATATAAACTTAAGTATTGAAATAATTAGCTTATTAATTGTTTAACCATGAAATACAATTAATTGTTTTAACCATGAAATACAATTAATTGTATAACCATGAAATACAATTAATTGTTTTAACCATGAAATACAATTAATTGTATAACCATGAAATACAATTAATTGATTCCTCACCGAGACATCCATGTGAAAGGTTGTAGAAGAAACCTTCGTTGCAGTGACAAGTGAAGGATCCGTTGTTGTTCTCGCATTTTCCAAACTCACCGCAAGGATTCCCCAAACATTCGTCAATGTCTTTCAAGTTCAATTCGTGTATTTCATTTTAAGATTTAAAAAAAAACTCGATTAAATAATTAAAAAAATAAAGGAAATAATTTTTTTTTAAATAATTTCATTAGACGATAATATTTAATTTAAGTATTTTATTTCTGTGGTGTCTGATGCTCTTTAGTTCTTTGCTAATTGTTTTTCTAAGAATTTCGTGAGGGGGAGCTCTTGTCATTATGGTCGTATTGAATCCGTAAGTTATGAATGTCATGCCTAAGTGAGGAAGGAAGGAACTTAGATTGAAAGTGATCAAAAAAATTCCTCCCACCGATGCACTCTCCATCCGTGCTCAAATCAAAACCTTTTCTGCACACACATTTGAACGATCCGGGAAGATTCGTACAATTTCCGAATATTCCGCATGGGTTCCCAGCACATTCGTCGATGTCTGATATGATTTTGAGTCATTATCACATTTTTTAATTAGGTTAATTATTTAATTAGGTAGTTAAATCAATTCATTAGTTTGCGACAAAGGTGTATTTACAAAAAACAGAATAATATAATTATTATTTTGTATATTTGTAATGATGCTGATAATGACGACGACGACGGCGATGATGATGATTGTTATATTAATAATATTAATACTAATGTTAATACTAGTATTAATATATTAGTAATAATAATTATTAATGTTATTATTATTGATTGATTGATTGATTAATCGATTGATTGAAAAATAGTCTGACCAATGCAAAAGGTTTCATTCCCGCCTTCGAGGAATCCCGGTTGGCAGGTGCACGAGAAGGAACCGATCGTGTTGTTACAAATTCCATACTTTCCACACGGTTGTCCAAGACATTCGTCGATATCTTGGAATTTAAAAACAAAGTTGAAGTCCACGATCATCATCACATCGCATCACATCACAATATCACCATCACAATCATCATCATCATCAAACTGAAATGCAACTACACACATACACAACATGAAGATGCCAAGTCAATACTTAATCAAATAACCAAGTGCTTACTTTTTACTTCTGAGAGCATAGCGTCCGAGGCGTTAAAATCTGGATTTACTTAGCGCCCCTTTCCCGAATGTTTGTGGCAGTACAGGCCGGGTTTCGAACACGACACATTACGACTGTTGCCATTACAGCTGCATGCAGGAACGCAAGCAATTGAGCTAATTTGCATGCCAATGTTAAGTTATGAATAATTACAGGTTAGAGTTACTTAACCCAAGTCACCTGCGCATAATTTATTGGTCTTTCTTTCGTAACCTTCCTTACAGGTGCAAAGGTAGCTACCAGGTGTGTTCGTACAATCTTCCGTTTCCACTTTGCACAGTGACTTCCTGCACTCGTCCAGGTCTGCGAATAAATTAAACTTACATTTTTATTTCTGTTTATGTTGAATTTCATTATTTCGTTATATTTAAGAATGATTGTAATATTTATTTATTTATATATTTAAGAATTAATATGGTGAAAATACAGTTAAGTGCACTTGACGTTCATGATAATACAACAGATAACAAGCATAGTTATTATTATTTCTCTTAAGTGATTACTTACAATTATCTTATGACATCTTATTATATCCTATTATATCCACAAAAGAAGTGTCGCGTCAAAATGGCCACATTTCAAAAAGCATGATTTTTGAAAGTCAACGTCTATTATTGCAATTATTAAAATTATAATATATATATATATATATTCTATTTATAACAATGCAATTATTCTTAAATAATTTATCTTTTTTCGAACAGTTTTCTGTTCAAACAAAAGTCAAAAGGAATACCTGAACATTCCTTGGTGACTTTGTCCTCTTCAAATCCGACCAGACATTCACAACTGTAACTTCCTGGTCTGTTTGTGCATTTCGAGTTGTTTCCACAAATACCCGTTTCACACTCATCAATGTCTTTATCGAAATACATATGTAATTAACATAATATAATGTAATGTAATATAATGTGATATGACGTGATGTCATGTGATGCATTGAAATATTAATTGATGTTTAATTAAACATTAAATTAATGGTTGATTAATAAATATCAACAAATATAATACGAAAATCATATCAATTAATCGAATGAATTGCATAAATGACTCAGTCACCACTACAGCCTACTGTGTCGTTGCCAATGAAACCCTGCAGGCAAATGCAGTCATAAGAACCCGGTGAGTTCACACATTCCAGGTCCTCAGGGCACATGTAAGGAACCTCACATTCGTCGTTGTCTAATTTATTACATGCAATGTAATAATGAGTTAATGTTGTTTCAATGTTGTTTGTGTTCTTAATGACGCATAATTGAAATGAATTGATTCACAACATGCATTAACACTAACGCTGATTGTTAAAGTGATGCAATAATAAACACAGTAGACAATGAATTTTTATTTTTATTCGAAATCATTGTTAAATCGCAATTATGCTTGATGAATTTTAAGTAATTAAATTTTCATATGACATCGTTATTTTTTAACTAATTAATTACATTTTCACAAAATATTGCCATTACAAAACTTTTTCAAGAAATGAAATTCTTGAATGAACTTCAAAAAAAGATGAACTGCCACCTCTGCCTACCTATGCAGACATCTTTGTTGTCTTCACTGGGAACATGGCCTCCTTTACAAACACATCTGTACGAAAGTCTCACGTTGTTGCACTTTCTGTTACCATCAGAGCAAAGTGATTTATCCTCACATTCGTCTATGTCTGTGAATGTGTCGTTAAGAGATGAAACAATTTTAAAATAATTGCAATTAATGCTTAAGCAATGGCTCGATGCTTTTTTTTTAATGAACTGGTCCTTTAGAAGAACATTGATTTTCAAGTATCCTTTTGTAACCAATATTTTAAACATGTCCGAATGACGACGTTAGACAGATTTAGTAGAGAAACGGAAAATACTGAAATATAAATTACTGCATTTAATAAACACACAAACCTAAACACAGAGAATCGTCATTTGAAATGTCATCGTTCGGTCTTAGACCCTCTCCACAATCACATTCTAACCTTCCATTTCTCACCTCACATATGCTCTTTCCGTCACACGATCTCTTTTTGCATAACACTGAATAATTTTTTTTTCCAAAAGAATAAAAATCAAAAAATCAATCAAATCATGGTTATGCGATATTAAGGTATTCAAACTGCACGTTGTGCATACAATACTCTTGGAGGTGTAAATACCTGACATACTATCAATGACATTATTCTATGATGTATCAATGACGTTAATCGGTGATGTATCAATGACGTTAATCGGTGATGTAATGGACGTTAATCATAATTTTAATCGACACAAGAAGGCCAAAAATTTATTGGATTTTCCGGGATCTTGTGAGATGTAATTAATTACCGATCATAGAGAGGCCTAAGAACGATTCCAAATAATAATAATAATTCCAATAATAAGCTTAATCAATAAAAAATTAAAAAAATTAATTAATGATTTTTCGCCAGGGTGACAAGAGTAATAATAACATAAATAACAACAATACTCAATTTCGTTCAATAGTTAACTTGTTACTTACACGACCTTTTGAAATGAGTTTTATTGATTAGAATTCTTCCAAGAATTTTGAACAAATAATTACTCGAATTCATTCTTAAATTCAGGTAGCAACAGCAATTTATAAACATGTGCTTGATGTCATTCTGATTGAAATAACTACAATTGTTATAACAATGTAGCTTAATCCTTACGTTCATTGTTATTTACATTATAATTACGTTAATTAAATAATGTAATCTATTTTTTAAAAATTTAATTTAGATCAATTTTCTTCAAATTCTAATCAAATGCATCAATATTAAACATTAATGCAACAAAAACTAAATCAAATAACTCCAAGGGTCAGCCTTAAGGATGCGCAAGGTACCGCTATCAGACTGATCCTCACCAACACCCCTATCAACACCCCTATCAACACCCCTATCAACCATTCGCTCTCCATTTACGAGTGAGTTGCGTGAATTATGGAGTGGGTTTCATCTGCCCCTTCTGCAAAAACAANAATCCATCCGTCCGCCAGTCCATCCATCCATCCATCCTTCCTTCCATCCGTCCGTTCATCCATCCATCCATCCATCCATCCATCATAAAATTAACAGAGAAAAGGCACTGCACAAATGTGACGAACTACAAAACAAATGAACCAATTAAAGAATAATTTGTAGGATTTTTAACAACAAATAGAGAATATTGAAGGAGCAAGATTGAAGTTGATTTTTCATTGGTGAGGGAGTTGAAGAATGTAACCTTGGACATTGAATTGAGAAGAGCTTGAAGGTAGATTTATAAAATGAAGGACGATTCGTGGGTGGTACATAGAAAGTGAGGAGGATTGGAATTATTGCTATAGTGAACACACCTGAAAATATCCTGGGAGAGCATTGTAATCAAAAGAGAACATAAAAAGAGCAACTTGAATGCAATTGGTTGATCTTTTAATTTGGATTCACATCGTTTAAATATGATTATTATATAATTAAATATGTTTCTACAAAATTTTGCAAAAGCCTCTAACGTTTGATTTCAAACTCGTCCATATTTTCGTAGTCTTCTTGACTTTTCAAATTGGAGAGAAAAAATATTGCAAGAAGTAATTCCAGGAAAAGGCTCATCACGGATTTACAGATTGTCAGTACTTGGATTTCAATCAACCACGTGAGTGCTGCAAAAGTGGCTCAAAAATAAATAAAGAAAATAATTTCTTTCGAATTAACCAATCAACATCTCAGTCAACAAACAATTAAAATGGAAGCATTACAAATGTGACGTCGTGCTGGTTTTTTTCAACAAAACGTTGGACGAGGTTTCATTAAAATAATTTCTGCTCTGAAATGATAATGTATTACATTATAATATATTACATTACATTACATTAAGTTACATGACATTATATTATGTTATGTTATGTTATGTTATGTTATGTTATGTTATGTTATGTTATGTTATGTTATGTTATGTTATGTTATGTTATGTTATGTTATGTTATGTTATGTTATGTTATGTTATGTTAT